>SNQN01010997.1:0-15521 GCA_008642245.1 Bassia scoparia | reverse complement strand
TGTGTTTCACGGATCTGACCTTATATATAGATAATATAATATATATATATTATATATATATAATAATAATTATAATATATATATATATATATATAAATATATATATATATATATATAATTATTATTATTTATTATTAATATATATTATATATATATATAATATATATATATTATAATATATATTATATAATATACTAAAGCAATCCTCCAACATAACATAAATTTCCCTCCAATCATTATTAATTTCCCCCCCAAACTTATACCTTTTAATTATATTTTTTACATACATTATTCATAGCAATTATTCTAGAATATCTTTATTTATGTTACATTTTCTAATCATATGTTCAAATAATTTTTTAATCCATATTTTTAAACTAAATAAAATTGATTTATTTCTTTGATCATTTTCAAATTTTAATTAATAGTTTTGTTTTAAGGTGGTAAACCACCCGTTTTCGGTGAAGTAAACTAAAATTGAATGAAATGAAGTTGGGTGGTAAGGCAACTGAAGTAGTTAAATTGAAGTGGACTAACTCAAACTCAATTAACTGATATAGAGCATTTAGTAAGCCTAAATGAGCTAAAGTGGCTAAAATAGAAGTGAGTTTGAAGCAACTAAACTGAGCCTTAACTGAATTGAAGTTGGATGAGTGAGTGAATGACTGAACTGAAAGAAATGACGGAACTGAAAGTACCAATCAAATTAAGCTCTAAAAAATTATGACTTAACTCACTACTTATTCTTAGATTACTATACTTAAATTAAAACGAGCATTTGCTCGGATTTCTAGTAGCCTAAATATAATGGAATCCCTTTATTCCACTATTTGAATATGTAATTAATTTTTATAATTTCAATTCTTACAATTTGCTCTTATATGATGATAATGACAAACCAATTGTATTGCCTGCCACAATTAACAAATATGTGTGGCCTTGTAAATGAGGAAGCCCATTAAGCAAGAACGGAGTCCATTATTTATTGTAACGGAGTCTTTTATAGCTCAGATTCCTAAGTTATTGTCCGTTATACTTTTGATTCTATCTCTATCTTCTCATCAATTTGTTTGTTTCTGATTCTCTCACCAATTTCTTCTTCTCTTTCATTCTTTCCTCCTCTTGTGTTGCGACACCCCATCCTGTTTCTCTCCCTCGGACCACGCCCGCGGCTGCACCCCACCACCAAGCAGCAGTCTGCGTGCTGCTACTGTTGCTTTTGTGTTGGTCCTTGCAGATCACACCCACCCTGCCTTCTCATTGTCCTCTCCTCGTCGGCGACCGCCCGGGTTGTGGTAGATTGCGCACACCAGCGCAGCAGCATGTGCGAAATCTTCGATGCTACTACGTTTTTGTCGTTATGCTGGGCTACTGTTCTGTTCCTGAGTGAATCAGAAAAGAATCCAAATTTTTTATTCAATTACTCGATCATGTACAACTAAATACGGAGTTGGGCCTTGTTTGGTGTGTTTCGGTTTTATTGTTGTACGTTGTGTATTGTTTGTGCATTATTATACTAGTTCATGTGTCCTGATTTACCAGGAAAGATCACATAAAATAGGTTGGTTAATGGTTAATTAGCATTTAATTAGCATTTTTATTGTATTGTGAAATTTGGTTAATTATTGTTGTTGTATGTGGTTAGTTTTTCATTTTTGATCCTCCTTTTCTCTTTCATTTTCAATAGTTTTGATTTTTATTTCAATTCACTTTATAATATAAAAGTATTCATTAATTAACAGTGTTCATATTATGTCATAAAGGAGTTTGTATAATCTAAAAAAGTTCTTATAATTCCAATATTTCATTTAAAAGTAGTTTCATATATTACATAAAAATAGTTCATGTATTCATTAAAAAGATAATATTCATATAATTCGTAAAAGTAGGTTCTGATATTCATAAAAGTAGTTCATATATTTTTTGTTGCAAAAGTATTCAATATTCCATTTAAAAAAGAGTCATATAATTCGTAAAGTATCTTATTAATTCAAAAAATTGAAGTAGTAATTGTGAATTTATAAAATAGTAAGTTTTCATAAAGTAGTTCATTAATTAATATTTGAGAATAAAAGTAATTATTTCCGAAAGTAATTGATATGTTTTAATGTTGAGGTTTTGTTGTTATATATGTTAAATTTTTGACAATATAAATACTTCATTTGGAAATTAATTCATGTCCTTATTATTCATAAAAAAGTAGTTCGTTATAATCGTAAGTAGTTCTATAATTCGTAAAAGTATTCTTTATAATCTAAAATAGTACTTCTTTATAATTCAGAAAATGATTATAAATTCTTAAAAGGTAGTCATATAAATTCTTAAAGATTCTATATTATCAGAAAATTAATTGTGATTTTCTACTGGTAACGTAATTCTGTGTTCTTCGGTTTGCGGGCCGGGCATGTATTTTTAAAAGTCGTTTCTCATAAATTTGCTGATTATTATTATAATCATGTGACATTTTCATTATCTATCATTTGCAATCATTTATCATTTTCAATTTCTCTCTCTAAATTTCTCTCTTCTTCTTTCTCTAAAATTTTCTCTCTACTTCTCTCTCTTCTTCTCTCTGCTTCTTTCTTTGCTTCTCCCTCGTTCTCGTTTTCCTTTATATTCTCTCTGTTTTCTTCTTGTTTTTGTTTCACTTGTTTTTCGTTGTGATAGTATAGTAGATCTGATTTCCAGAGTTTAGTTTCTCTTCTTTGTTTTTTTGCTCCCAAAATAATTGTCTACAAGATGAAGATATCTAATGTTTTTAATTCTTGAATTTCGTTCTGTTTTGTTTGAAATTTTAAACTATAGATCTGAAGAAGATATTCAAAATGTTACATGCAAAAAAAAGTTTTCGACTGGAATCACTATTCATGCAAGTAATTCAGCTGGAAATCTTGTTTAATGAATATTTTAAGGTATGTATAAAAGTTGTTCATATAATTTAGAACAGTATTCAATATTCATAAAAATAGTTCTATATTTCATAAAGTGAGTGCTATAATGTCGTAAAATAGTTCTTAAACTCAGAAAGTTAATTACAATTATTTCATAACAGTAGTTCATATGTTACATACAAAGTTCTTATTATTTCTTAAAGTAGTTCACATAATTTCGTAAAATTCTTATATTCACGAAAGTAATTTGTGATATTTCATGAAATTAATAGTTCGATATTTTATTAAAAGTAGTCATATAATTCGTAAAAGTACTTCTATAATTCAGAATAGATTCATTGGATGCTTTTTGTGAAGATTTTAAGGTATGTATAAAAGTAGTTCATATAATCAAACAGTAGTTTGTAATTGTTTCATAAAAGTGTAGATTCTATAATATTCGTAAACGTAGGTTTTTATAAGTCATAAAAGTAGTTTTATATTCAGAAAAAGTAATTAAATATTTCATCAAAGTAGTTATATATTTCCATAAAGTAGTCAATTTCACTAAACGATATTTCATATAATTCCGTAAAAGTATTGTGATATTTCATAAGTTAAAGTTCATATATTTTATAAAGTTAGTTATTCTAATTCCGTTTAAAGTACCTTCTTATAATCAGAAAGTAATGGTGATATTTATTAAAAATAGTTCACTATTCGTAAAAATCATTAATTCTAAAAGTACTTCTAAAATTCAGAAAAGTAATTTATATTCATAAAAGTAGTTCATACTTTTGTGTTGCAGAAACGTAGTTCATTATTTCATAAAAGTAGTCATTAATTCGTAAAAATACTTCTTATATTCAGAAACCTAATTATGATATTTATAAAAGTAGTCATAATATCAGAAAGATATTTTATTGTCATAAAAGTAAGTTAATTAATTCACAAAAAGTGTTTTTATTTAGTCTATAATCAGTCTAGTACTTGAAACATTTTAACGACCTTTATAATCTTTATCGTTGATCATTTCATCGTTTCAATTTTGTCTTTCCATTTGATGTTTTTTCATTTTATTTAAATTCGCTATAGATATGTGCTTGAAGAAATTGAAAAAGATTGCAGAAGAGAGAAGCAAAAAGTTGCAGAAGGAGATGAGATTAAAGGTTTCAGAACGATACGAGATAACCGGATTGCAGAAGTAGATTATGGCTATGCTTGTTGTTTTTTGATTAGGTTAGGTTTTATTGACCTGTTATCGTGTTAATTAAGTGTAATAGTTAGTTGTTAGCTGTCGGACATAACGGAGTCCGTTATGTCTTGTTGCCAGCACAAGAATAGGTTTGCTGATTAACACAAAACGAGCTGTTGATTAACACTCGTGTAATGGGGCCACGTACACATAGTATAGGTATATCATTATTACCAATGACAAATGTTACCTCGTATTCTAAATGGTCAAATGTTCAAGCCTTTTAATACTAGCTTCAAAGGGTGCAAACTAAGTACCTGAGTGTTAAGGTCGACGATTAAGTGTCGAGAAGTCTGAAGAAAACTGCGAACTGCGACGAAAACTGTTAACTGCGAAGCATAAGGACTGCAAACTACAACCATAAGAAGTGTCGCGGAGAAAGCTCGAAAATATGCGAAGAATTGGAGAGAAGTGCGAAGAGGATGAATTTTAGCGAAAAGGGGAGAAAAAAGTCCTCTTCTCTTCATGGGTATATTACCCCAGAGACACGGGACGTTCCCCCTTGTTTTCGAAATTGAACGCGGAAGGGAATTTGCCCCTGGACTACCTGCTACGCAAGTTTCATGCGAATTAATTTTTGGACCTGGCCATTCATCTTCTACGAAGAGACACTCCCAAGGCCAAAAAAAAATGAAATGAAATGAAATATAGAGAATTTTATTGATTAAGATTTGTTACGAAATGTAATTAATGTAAGTCAATCACCCCTATAAATCCCAACGATTTATGGTCTTTAAGGGCAAAATGATTGACGAAAAATCTTGCCCACATGTCCTTCAAATATGCGGTCCGAAATGATCCCACGTGGAAACGCTACAGATTAAATTAACGAACCGAAACGTTTGAGAACCAACTTATCACACTGAACCCGGTAGTAAGGATCCGCTCCGGGAAACATGTGGTGACAAGGGTCACCCATCCAATGGATGCCTTGGTTTATTGAGGATGCCTATAAATACCCCGAAAAAACCAGGAAAACACACCACTATTTCCATATAGCATTTATTGCATAACTTTCAACCACTTGAGAGATCTCTCACTACTTTCGCTCTCTCAGCTGGCACTTTACTTTCCCTAACTCCATAACTTACTTAAGGCATCGGAGGAGATAATCAAATAGGATTATTCTACCTTGTGAGGTCCAGGAGCTTGTGACGCTAGAGCAAAGGGCAATCATCTGGGCCAGGGACGAGTTGCCAGAGACTGTTCAATGTAATACAAGTCACTTCCAGGTCGGGGGGGGGGCTGCATGAAGGGAGCTCCATCCCTCTCTCAACCCAGAAGCTAGGAAATCTATTAGCCGGGACACGTTCATCCAATTTTACTTACTACAACAGAAGTACTTCTTCTGTCGGTTTCTGCGCTTTTTTTTCATCTTTCAATGCTCGTAATTCCTTCAAGTTCAGGCTATCACCTATATCGTGCCTGCCCTTTGGTGGATCTCCTGATGGGCCAACCTTACCAAATTCCCTTCTAACGCTTCCTATTTTTTAATATTCTGTTGCATCGCTAGAGACCATATTAAGGATGTCGTATATCGCATGTCTTCTCCTTGTACCTTATTCATCGCCAATTACTTCATGCTGGTCAAACTCTACTGATTAAGTCAACAAAGTCAACTATGTATTTTTAGTCCGTAACAAATTGCCCCCTTAATTCGCAAGGGATGTAACCCTTGTGTCCTTGCGGATTAACGTTCTTCGCCGCCAGAAACTCAAGTTCACTCATTTTACGCTTTTGATATAAGAATGACTTTATATTCGTATGATTGCAGTAGAAACGAAAAAAGGCTTAGAATGGGATATTGCTCAAAAAATCAACACAGTTTCCAAGAATTACATTTACCTTTTATTGGGAAATTACTTGGAGGTCAAAGTCATAAATTGACCCAATATCCCACGAAAGTCATCATTACTGGCAGTCATTTAGTAGTAACTCTAGCATTAATACTGGGGAGTCTTGTCATTAGACACTATTCATTAATCAATGAATTTTGTACTTGCATTTTGCAAGAAATAAATGAATTTACTTTAAGCAAAATATTTCATTAATTGATTAAAATTTCAGAAATACAGCTTGTAACATTACAAAGCAATGTTTTTTGACACATAGTACAAAAGTCTAAAATTCATCTTAAACTAAGTAACATGAAGAGCATTTGGAGAATTGCTACCTTCATGTCAAAGTAGAGAAAGCTCAATTATATGTACAATATATAATTAGTGGATATGCTTAAGGAAGAAGGACCATAGGAGCGCTCGGAAGTCGCGCCACAATTTGTCTGACATCGGGTCGTTCCAAGTACCCCTCGAAATTGTCAATTTCTGGTAAAATCATCTCCCAATTCAYAGAGTTTCACCTCTGAATATAGTCAWCCCATAACTGGCAGCAACATTAATAGCACAACGTCTGTATGGAATTTTCGGGACCCTTGGCCAACACCACTTCGTAGTATTGGCCCTTTACCAAGACCATGTGAGTGTAGAACATGATCCTGTCTCCTAATACCGCCCTGGCGCCCACAGCGAATGCCTTACACACTTGAGATAGGTTGTGTAATGCAAGGATATCATCCTTCACCCATGGGAACAGGTTGGCGCTGATGAAATCCATGTTATGGAACGTGTCAACGATGCTTTTCCTCATACCTCCTTGTACTCTTCTGTATCAGAGGCCTCTCTCCCCAGGCGTTGGGCAAGACCGTGATGAATGCATATTTCTAATTCCAGAATTCGGCCCCACCACCTAATCCGTAACGCAGTATGATTCACACTCACTAGTATTCTAGATGTGCCAGACTCTTGAAACACCTTCTGGGTCGTCCAACATTATTAAAATAGATCCACGTGAGTCCCCAATACTTCCCAAACTCTGAAGTGAGAGATATTGTAAGATACGGCTAGATTAAATAATCCATCGCTTCGAAAAAAACAGTTTGAGGGAAGAAATGAGAAAAGAAGAAAGATTGGAAGGAGAAAGAGAAAGAAAATCGTGAAACAACACATATATGAACTTTTATAGGAGTAACTGAGAACGGTTATTGAAATAATACCTGTAGACCCTGAAATGTGCTCCCCAAATGATAATCCGTTTGATGAAATATACCGCGTTCTCGCTATGTTTCACTCGGAATGAAGATGCCTATGAACCAGAAATTGGAAATACGTGAGGCATTCTCGGAACTATTGAGCAAAGGTCTTCACTTACAAGGCAAACATATTTTCTTTCGCTTTTCGATAACCAAAGGTTTCGAAGGTTTCAACAAGTCACGCTGGCAATTCTCGTCCTTTTCGTTTCCAATCATGTGCGTCACATTTTTCTATGAATTCAGCCAATATTTTCAAATTATTTTCTGATTTTTCTATGATTTTCTATAATTTTGCAAATGTTTAAATACGCAGAATACGCAGAAAATACGCTGTGAATAATTAGAAAAATTAACACCGAAATACGTGAACTTCTAGAACATCCTAGAATCCTTGCTTGGACAATTGGTGCAGGATGCGTCGAGATAAGAAAAATCACGAATACAATCGAGGAAATCAGAAATAATTCGAGCGTTTTTGAAAATATATACTCAAGCCATGACTTATATACGCTAAATGGAGCGTATACGCTCATCAGAGCGGATATACGCTCCATATTGCCGTAATATCGCTAACCTTTTGCTACACAGAATTTGCCAAAGAACTCATACACTGAGCAGCGTATATACGCTGGAATATGAGCTATTACGACTCACTTCACCTCGCAAACGCTCATCCAGCGTATTACGCAGGTTTTTCCTGCCTCGTTTTGCCTCTGCCTATACAATACTTCTCTGCCATTGTCAGTCCGGACAACGACTTCAATACGCACAATTCACGTTAATTTCAAACTGCAGTACGCACTTCATTACACTGTCACACAGTCACCGAAGAACTCTAACACTCTCAAAACACTAAACACATTCGTTTTTCAATTTCAAGCATCGATTCTATTCGACATCACAAGCGAAAACAAGGTATAAATCTGCAGACTTACTCACCAAAAAACCTTTCTTTCAACTCTTTTTCATTCCTTTTGTCTCTTTAATTGATTAACCATATATTGATTTTAATTCAATTAAAGCAATGTAGAAAACTCACTTGTTAATGGTTCATGTAATAGTAGGTTTCTTAAAATTCATTGTTTCCATGGTTTTTCTGGTTATTCATTTATATAACCATATTGACTATTGCAATACTAACGCCGTTTGCTTGTCTCAATTAGCAATTCAATCGAAAGCGATTCCCTTTGAGTTTTGTTTCTAACGATTTGATTGTTACATCAATAGGGGACACATATACGTTTTCATGCTTACTACCGTTTTCATGTCATTTGCTATAGATTCAATTCACACTTTATATTTGTTTCAAACAAGACCGGATTTAATCGTTTGTCACATTAAAGTCAATATATCATGACGACCGGTTTTCAAGCACCTATAAATGACTAACAATCAAGTGATCGCCTTATCCATTATGTAGAAGTCTTGTTTGTATGTATGAATAGCAACCCACCTAGTAATTAATGCACTTTAAAGTTCAAATCTATAGCTCTTTGAATTCAATTGTATGATTTATGGAACTACAATGAGACCAGTAGAGCCGCTACATCGCGGCGAATTGGTTACAGGATCTATTCGTACCATGTCCCGAACCCACGATCGGTTACTTGATTGGACGTGGGGCCATTAATTTGCACCAATGTTTCGGGCGTCCGTGATAACCTATATAGCATGGTGCGATCCCCTCATCGATGACACACCCAACGCATTCACATGCAGTTTCCATGCTTCAATCCAATGACACTGAGCTGAGGTCAACGCCCCTTGCCTAAGCGGCCGAAGCCCTACAGTTTTTGCGACTTCACTGGATAATCACCATTTGGTGAGTGACAGACTTGAAAGTCTCGTAGTTCACCTTCATAATCAATTGAATTTTGCTTGATACCCTTCGAATAGGTCATGCCTTAGGCCCACTTTTCTCAATATGGCCATGTTCGATGCTCATGAGAGACCTCCATAAGGGATCTTATCTTGGTTGCAGTGTTATGGATCACATGACTAAGGTAAAGTCCGTATCCCGCCCTGCGTGTATGCAGGTTGTTACTAGATGCGTGTATATAAGGGGTATCTCGGCCATACATCACCATATTGTGAGGTGAAATGGACCCAGCTCTACATCTAGTCATGGACATGTCAGACTTAACCAAGCCGCTATATAGATTCACTTAGATCCTGACCTTAATGAATAATTTTTTGGTTTCAATCAATTGCTGTTAACTTGTGACTCTTTGTCAGTCAATTTCTAACTTAAGCCCTAGTTCTTCATCTATGGTTTCTTTTAGGTTTTTCCAGGAACATTGTTTTTTTTTTGGAAGTTTGTTGGAAAAAAAATTTCCCATTTAGGGCGTTTTTTTTTCCAATTTCCAAATCACTTTCAAACTCCCATTTACCTAAAAATCTGACTTAGTTCGGATTCCAATCCAAGAGTCTTAACTGACTTAGATTCGACCTTGACCTTAAACTTGAATTAGTTCAGTTCATTTCAATTCACCTTAAACCTGAATTAGGTTCAATTATTTCCCCTAAGAGCTTAATCTGAATTAGGTTCGCTTCAACTTCAACTTCTAAGAACCTTAAAACTGAACTAGTTCGACATAGACTTTCAACCCTAGGCCCATTCAATTTTCAAGTGTCCGAGTCTAGAGGTCCTAGTTCTGAATAGGCCCATCTTAAAGGTTTGATCTTTCTCGAGTCTAGAACTAAATCAGATTTAGTCTACCCAATCAAGTCTACTTTCGATTCAATCCTTAAGTCCAGAAACCTCAAGACTAGTTAGGTTTGTTCTAAGGTTTTCAAGTAGACAATCTTTTGTTTCTGGGTTCTAAAGTGTAATTCTTGATCCAAGCCAGATAGCCAAGACTCGAACTGTCTCTAGGCCCAAAAGAGCAAAAGTCAAACAAATCCTACCTCCACAAAGGCCATGTCTCTTACCTCCATCATCCACAAAAGCTAACCCTATACTCCTTGGCCCAACTGGAAAAACATCAAACACCCTACCATCAAGAGCGCGCATGAGTCCCCCAAGCGGTGATCATCGATCGCGCGCCTTCTCTAGATGAGTCACAGAGTCCCAGTCCTAGCTATTGACCCTTCTAATTCCTGTCCCCTGAGTCTATTAGTCTTTTAAATAACCATGTATGTTCAGTTTCATCATCAATAAATGATTCACTTTGTTTTGGCAATATTATTTTCTAATTCTATGCAAGTTCTCAACACTCAGTCCACACTTGTTTAATTCTAATGCTATTCATTATATTAATTTGAACAAGTGCCCCAGAAGAGGCCTTCTTTACATAGCTCCGCAAATGACCCTCCCTTCCTATCCCTTTGTCACATCCAATCAAAAACCCTTTGCCAACCTTTGACCACGAACACTATCAGTTAGCCTACTTTCTTCATCACCCAATCTACCTAACCCGTCTGGGACCAAACGGTCGTAGGAAAAAGAACACCGTGCAAAGAAAGAAAAGAAAAAAAAAAGAGAAGATAATGGGCAAAAATAAAAAAGCAAAATATTCAAAGTTCAAAGCCAGTTATACAAAGTCATCAATTCCAATGCAATCCAAAGCCAAAGCCCAATTCAAATAATAAAGCCAAAAAGTTCTAAAAATCACACTTGCCGCACCGTGGGTTCACTTCGTAAACATTCAAGCCTTTTTCAACCCTCAAATCCACAAGCCTCACATTACAACCACAAACAGTCCTCTCACACTGAGGCATTGTCCAATCATCACCAGAACTACGATGGTTGATTCCGTAAGCGTAGAAGCCTCTTCTCGAGGTTCGACCGCATCAGCATCAACATTAGAATCTTGAGGCCTTTTAGTGCTTTGACATTGCTAAGATCGATTATGGTTTTGCCAGTTTAGAACCTGACATAGACTCATGTGTGAACCAACATCATTAGCCAACCTCGCGTCTAGCCACACTTGACCCTTAGCCACAAATTGACGCCTTGTTATTTCTCGAAACCATAGCCTATTCTTTGGTCACCTTCAAAGACTCGATTGACTTCATCCCAAAGAAGTAAAGCCACCTGACCTTCTGGTTAGTACTCTTTTGGGAACTCATCCAATACAATCTATCTATCTTTCTATGTTGACTCTAAGCCGTAAACCACTTGTCTCAAAGTCTCGCTGCGGGGCTCGTTGTCATCATGGCTCCTTTATTATTATCCAGTTGGGCTTTCTTGTTCTCCTAAGGCCCTAAGTACGGTCATCTTTCGTGCTATCAAGAGAAATCCATGAAAAATCACTTTTGGACCCTGTCTCTTCCAATCAAAGTCACTGTCTCGCCAAGTTAAGTCAAGTCACTCCGAGTCAACCGATCTCGTCCAAAGGTCACCTATTCTCTAATCCTCTCAAACGACACTCTTCATATCTTGGCACTTCTACTAGGATTAGACTCTATATCGTCTTTCATGTTTAGAACCAGACCTAACAGACTCTTTCACCTACTCTCCATTCATGTTAGAACCAACCTAGACTGGACTCTTTCAAAATTCAAAGACTCTGCAAATCATGTCAGAATCAGACCTGACAAGGACCACTTTCAAATCATCTAAACCAACCTAACTTGACTCTTCAAATCAAGATTCACTTTCAAATCATGTCTTGAAACCAGACCTAGAACAGACTCCTTCAAAGACTCTCTCAGAATTCATGTCTTGAACCAGACCTAGACAACACTTTCAAAGACTCTCTCATCATGTCTTGAACCAGACTAAAAGCCACTTCACTGACTCTCTCAAACCATGTCTAAAACCCAGACTAGACAAGACTCCTTCAAACCATGTCTACAAACCAACCTAGACAAACTCCTTCAAAAGACTCTCCAAACCATGCCTAGAACCAGACCTAGACAGACTCCTTCATGCCTCTCTCAGAACCATGTCTAGAGCCAGACCTAGACAAGACTCTTTCAATGACTCTCTCATAACATGTCAGAATCGACCTAGACAAACTCTTCAAATTCAAAACTCTCCCAAAATCAGTCTAAAACCAACCTAGACAAGACCCCTTCAAATAATACTCTTTCAAACTATGCTTAGAATCAAACCTAGACAAGGCCCTTCCAAACTCAAAACTCTGCCACGTCTCTCATATGCAAGATCACAAGTACAAGTCAACATTGCAGCAAATTTCCTAACATAAAAACAGACCTATGTCGTCCACCAAGTATCCTTAATCCTGAATATAGCTATCATTTTCAGTCAATGTATTTCTTCGAAAGCATGGACGCACCGCATTCTCCAGTCAGCTAAACGGGGATAAACGCCAGGACTACAAACATACAAGCACATCAAACCGCAGTGGGACACCTCAGTAAAACTAACCTTGTTTGCAGTACCGGCGAAAGTAATCAGGTCGCAAGACGTTCGTGATGCCTCCGTCCCGAACGAATACTTTGACTTTCGTTCTTACGTGACTTAGTCTTCTCCAGAGCTCAGTCAAAGGGCCTTCTGTAGACACTGAAAATGGTCTCCCCAAAGATAATCCGTGATGAAATATACCGCGGCTCGCGGTTTGTTTCGACTCGGAAAGACTGCTTTGAACTCACGAAAGTTGGAAATACGTGCGAGTCCGTACTCGGAAAACTAGGAGCAAAGGTCACTTACAAGGCAAACATATTTTTCTTTCGTTTTTTCGAAAACTCAAGATTTGTCGAAGGGTTTTCAAGAACGAAGTTCACAGCCTGCGATTCTCGTGCTTTCATTTCGCATCGGCGTCACATTTTTCTGAACTCCGGACAATATTTTCAAATATTTTCCTATTTTTCTATGATTTTCTACTGATTTGCCTGTATAAATACGCAGAAACGCAGAAAATAGGCTGAATAATGTAGAAAATAACTCCGAAATACGGGAACCTCTAAACATCCTAAAATCTTGTGGACTAGCAAGGTGTCTAGGTGCGTCGAATCAAGGGGAAATCACGAGATAAAATCGAGAATCGAAATATATGCGAGGTTTTTTGGGAAAATATATACTCAACATTGAAGCTGTATATACGCTCAACCTTGCTACCTAATTGCCAAAAAATCATACAACTTGAGAAGCGTATATACTGGAAATTCTGAGCGTTATATCGTCCTCACCTGCGATATACCCTCTCCCAGCGTATTACGCAGGTTTTTTCCTGCCGTTTTGCCTCTGCCTATTAAGACTTCTCTGCCTGACTCATCGGACACGACTCTTCGCACACTCAGTTTCAAAACCTTCATGGAAACACGTTCATACACTTCCACAGTTCACGAGACACATCTATACACTCTCAAACACTCAAAACCACATTCGTTTTAATTCAAACATCGATTCATTACGAATCAAACAAGCGAAACAAGAGGGTATAAATCTGAATTACTCACCAAAAACACTTTCTTTCACTCTTTTACAATCCTTTGTCTCTTTTAATTTGATAAACCACTATTTGAGTTTTTAATTCAATTAACAGCAATGATAAGAACTCAGTATGATTTCATTAGAAATATGTAGGATTTACTTAAATAATTTTCATTGTTCATGGTTTCTTTTTCATTTTTATAACAATAGTAGACTATTGTCATACTAACGCTGATTGTGTTCAATCAATTCAATCGAAAGGCTGATTCCTATATGAGTTGTTCTAACATTTGATATGTTGCAAGTACAGTAGGAGACACATATACGTATAGCACTACTAACCTTTTTTTCAGTCTTATGCATATATAATCAATCACACTTATATATTGTTTAAAACAAGACCGAATATAATCGTTTTTCACATTAAAGTCAGATATCATGGAACACCAGTTTTGACTAAGCACCATAATACATACTACAATCATGATCGATCTACCATATATGTAAAGTCTTGTTTGTATTATAATAGCAACCCACCAGTAAATTAATGCCTTTCAAATGGCAAACAATAGCCATTTTGCATCAATGTTATTGATTTATGGACCTACAATAACCGAGTAAGAGGCCAGCTACGAGCGGCGAATGGTTCAGATCATGTCTACCATGTCCCCGAAACCCTACGAACTGACGTTACTTGAAGGACGTGGGGCCAATATTGCGCACCAATGTTTCGTGCGTGTTCCGTGAAGTACCTAGTATAGGCCGGTGCAATCCCCTCAATCGATGACACACCCCACACGCTTTCAACAGAGCTCTCCATGGCTCAATTCCCATGACACGAAGCTAAGGTCAACGCCCCTGCCTAAGGCGGTCAAGCCCTACAAACCCCAATTAAACTTCCATCTGAAAACCGCAAAGAAGAAAAAACGAGGGCAATTAATAGCTAAAACCACCCACGTCGATCTTGGTGATAATCGTGCAAGCTCCTAAAATAAATTTCCAATTTATGAAAATATTTTGAATATTATTTTCCCAAAACCGATGTCATTAATTACCATAACTTGACGGGACATTTCTTGGTGAAGAAATGTTTTAGTTCCCATTACTTTGTTCGTAATCATGGAAATATTTCATAAATTAAACCTTTAAACMAAAAAATATATTTTGAGATTGTATTGCTGGTTCAAGGCCAATACTCTAAGATACATATTGATCACAAAAGATGTACAAGGCTGAGTAGCAATGGAGATCATCACTTTTAGACTTTAGCACTATACATACGCATATTGCTCATCCATGTTATGCTACCAAAACATTGTTTTGGCAAATCATGAGCTCTAACATTAGAATGAAAGAAACGAAAAAGACAAAAAAGATGCAAACAAAAAGGATAACTTCCYAACTAATCTTCCCTTGCCATCATGTAATTGTCAGAATCAACATCATCAGACAAGTCTCCTTCCAGAGTGCATTGCTCTCTAGAAATCTGTCTCTCACACTTTCCCTTTTTGACTATTTTTCTTGATGCATGTTTCTGGCGACATCGCTTCTTACTTCCAAATCCTTCATCAGAGTCCTCCTCTGGGTCATATTGACCATTATTTGGTTCGGCCTCAAGCTCTTGCTCTATTTCACCAAGGAATTTCTTCTCGTCTGCACGATGTTCCTCCTCTGTGTAAGGACGACTAATGAGAAATCGTTGGTCATCATCTCTTAGTGCCTTTATTTTCCTTTCTCTTAGTTCAAAGGGAAAATAGGTGAGGTCTTTCCCAAATCTTGACCACATTAGACCATTGAACCCTTAAGACTTGGCTTTACTAATCACCTCAAACGAAAGTCCATCGTCGGATTAGAGAATTAATTCAACAAGGATCAACAGGGGAAGAGGGCTTGAAAACGATTTTATCACAATGGACAAAATGGTTAAAAGGCAACCCTCATTTAGTCATTGAAAGTAAGTCGCTCAGC
>SNQN01010995.1:281-20246 GCA_008642245.1 Bassia scoparia | reverse complement strand
GGATGTTAAGGCTTTATGGTGACTGAATACCATGAGTTGGTTTTAAGCGCGCCTAAAGTCTCAGCTATAATCCTCAGATTTCTGGACTATGTGTTTCCAGCAGAGAGCTTCGTCTTGGTCTGATACTCGCTATTCGATTTTTCCCTTTGATCGGATGTACTTTGGTTTGTTATATACGTGTGGAGCTATCTCTCAGTTTATATAATTATACTTTAGTGTTTCTAATTTAACAATACATCTCCGTAAGCTGATGCCACCTTCACACTATTTCACTCTTCCACTACGCTTTTTTCTCTTTTTGTTGGCGGGGTTGCATGGGATTGATTGGTTGGATTATGGGTGATAATTACTTCGTGTCGAGGAGGCTCACATTCGAGGAGGGAATCTTGAGCCGCTTTCCATATCCTCTAGTTCGTCTATTTAGGCCATTTGTCAGGGTCCCTCAGTCTTGCCTTTCTCCATACGCTTGTTTACGGTGTTCTCCAGCGTCTGTTAAGAGGTGGGATATGTCATTGGTTACAATTTAGAGCGTTCTTCTTTTCGCTCTTTGGGGTTCATTACTTGAGTTTTGTATAAGGTTTTTCGGCTTGCATTCGCCCACACAAAATGGCTTGCTGTCATTCACGCCCACTCTCAAAAGTGATATCGCTTGTTTCCGTTGTTTATTAGTGGTTGCAATTCATAAAGACTTGGTTGGAAAGCTTAGAAGTTATGTAATAAGTGACATGTACTCTTCTTTAGAAGTGCTTTTGGTATAGGCTTTAAAATAACTTGGTAATAGGTTGTGCATTTGTAGTAAGGTAAGGTCAGGGGTTCGGTCGAAAATACTTCAAATATGGCGCAAATAATAGGTCTTCATCTCATTTTGTCGGTGCGCATCTTCCGATGAAGTGTAGGAGCTAGCGGAACTTGTTCTGGGATGGTGTTGAAACCTCTGTGGCAATTTCATAGATCGAGGAAGTGCCTTAAAAGTTTGAATAGTAAGTTAAAGGAGAAATCAGAGTATAGTAATCCCCGATAAGCTTGGATAAAACTTTGAGTGTGAAGGACGTTGTCGTCACTGTAGAGGATGTTATTGTGCGGGTCTGGATCAACAGAAATTGGTCGAGAAAAATGGCCATTCTACATTAGCCACCATCTACATACGTTGAACGCGGTCATTGGTTCTTGAACAGGGTGTCCAAAATTCAATGCACTTATCGGAAGGCTTCAAGTGACTATAAATTTTCACATGACAATGGAATCCTGTACTGATCAGCGTTATAAAACTGTAGTGATGGGATGTGGCGGTTTTGGATAGAAAGAGCATTATAGGGCGTCTGGAGAACATACCCAAAAATTGGGCTCTCATAAGTGGTCCACTATTCACATCCCAATGCAGTTTAGTGATATTGGGTCGTTGGCGTTTAAAGCGGACGGTGCATATACTGAAGACCTAATAAGGTTAAGGTGAGCTTAATAATTGACAAACGAGCTTTAAAAATCGATTCGGTAAATACGGGCTTTGGGCATTTTTGTCAGAAGTTGCACTGCGAAAAAGCACCTAATGGGTCCGCTTCCAAGAAATGGGCCTGTTGTCTCAGAAGTCCCCAAGTACTTGGTCGTGGTCGAACGTTGTGGCCTGAATAAGAGTATTTCCTGCATTGCGTATGTGTTTGTGTGTCTAAAACCCCCCTAATCAATAAATGAAATGATAATGAGGATAGGAGATTGTAAGGATGAAGTACTCATAAGATAGGTTGGCGGGTTTGTATAAGCCTATAAGGCTTTCAGCTCTGACAAGTCCAAAATTTGGCATGTCATCTAGTCTGTGATCAATTTTTCTGTTTTATTTTGGAATTTTCGGGTTTTCAACTAATGATACTTTTCCATATTTAGGGCATTGAAAAGGAGTATTACTCAGAATTAACCTGTTCTGTAGTTTCTATTTCGAGACTTAGTGGCTCACAGGTCGGGCATTTCCCCATGAAGTCTTCTACTGGTCGTACCGGATCGGGAGGAGGGAATTATGTCATGAAGGGGCAATCAGTTTGATTGGGATATCATCATTCTGACGTCCAACTAGCTCTTCCCGCTTCTCCATGCATGACTCTTCGAGACACGTGTGGGTCTGCAAGCATAGACAGTATCGGTTCTTAGACGCTATATTAAGGAGGTCGTTCGCTCTGTCGTTCAGATTCTTGACTCGTTAATAGGATTTAATTCTATCATACTATCGGTACGTTGGTTATTTATTTATCCTTTCAAGACAATGTTATAATTGTTCTTTAGAAACTTATAGTTGCTTAGTTCATTGATGTATTACGATTGTGTTTAATATTTTATGTATATAAATCTGTTATTATTTTGTAGGTACTTTACATACTTACTGGTGGTGTGTTTACGGTCTTACAATCACTCGTTAAAATTGTGGTGTAGATTTACTTTGTTGGTATATTAAAGGTTTGTAGCTGTTGTGATGAAGAATAGGGCTGGAGTTTAAAATAAGTCATACGGGAGATTCGAAGTAGTTACAATTAAGAAAACTCCATACAGCGGGGAAGTTGCCGTTTTAGCAACGCATAAATTGGGTCATGCAGGATAAAGAATATCTTTTCCGCTCCAATAAATTAATCGGGATGACTAATTGAATTTTGTGTCGCCGATTTAGTTCGGTCGGCAATAGTCGACGCCCATGCGCATGTAGATCGCTGTGTGTCCGGCAATAGTTCAGCAGGATGGAGTCGGTCTATGTCCTTTGAGAAATCGCCGCAGAATAGCTCCGCTATCGCTAAATACAGTTTTCAATGGTTTCTCCATTTGTTGTTGTTGGAGGAATACAATTTATGCTGGACCGTGTTCTTCGTGCTCCCAGATAAAATTAGGCGGCGCACCGACTCATGCATTTGCATACCTTGGTTCGCTATTTTTTTGGCTGCAGGAAGGAATTCCCCTTATTGGAAGGTGTTATTCTTTCTGCAGGGGGTTTGGTTTTCTCTTGCTCCGACTTGGTCCACATGTTTTCTTCTCGTCTTGGCTTTGTTGATTTCTTGCAGATCTACCTTTTGTTGTCAGAGTGTCTTAAGGAAGATCTCTTAAAAAATAACACTATATTGAAAATTATTAGATTGTAGGTTTTAGACTCATTATATAGCTAGAGAGATAGAAACTTTTTCTCCGCACTTTTGGATCAAAAGGCTGTGGCTGTTAAGCCTGACATTGCATTGGTCAGGCATAAGTAAAATGTTCTTCACTTCGCACTCAAAGGAAAGGATTCTGGAATTAGAGTAGCGCGATGTGGAAACCATTTTAAATGTATGAGTTCAATTTGAGAGGTAGGACACGTTTTGTCGCTTAAACCTTCCTCTTTTAAAAGACATGATGGGGGTAGTTCGAAACATATAATTGAACCACCGTGTCTGCCAGTGTACTTCCCACTTTTATCCCTCGTCATATCTATTCTCAGGTGAGGAATAAGAAAAGATTTCTGCCGAAGTTAAAGTCAAGCAAATTACACCTGCAAAGATATGAAATTTCGTTCGGCAGGTAAAGATATGGGGAGGCGCTTTTCCGGGTAGATCCATCTTCTTCAATATATTAGAACTGATCGGATATTTAATGCTTTGCGAACGTTTTATGCTATCGCTCCCAAAGTATGATGTACAACGCAATCTGTCTTTCGGGGCACAATTGGGGGTCTCTACAACATGGTCAATGTTTTTTTAGGGATCGAGGGTTGGATGAGGTCAAGATTAGTCTGTCGCATCAAGAGTTAAGGCGCTTTCTGAAAAAGGTGCGATTTGATGATTTCCTTGTGCTATGGGAAGTTGTGTATCACGGATCAGGGCTAAAAGATACTGAACCGTTGGGTGTTAGGCTGATTCACCGGAATTAAATTCGGAGGGAGATTACTTACTAATCTGGGTCGTTCGGTTTTTTCGTTTTGCCCAACATAATCTGAGGAATTTGCGAACGTTACATCATTCAGTGTTGTTATTGCGCTGCATTTTGTTATTTTGCATTCTGCTTTTTGTTCGCTATTATTGTTGTCAATCCAAAGTACGGTGCGTAGATGTAGTAGCGTGGTTTGGTGAGCCATCTCGTTAAGTGCCGACGATGCTTGGGTTTGATGACATGTGAGTGAATCCTGTCGGGCGGAACTGCCTCCGCAATACTTAATGGCGATTGTGTGTACATCTCCGGTGGCTGGTGGCGGAGATGAATAGATATCGCGGAGATGAGTAAGTGTTATTTTTAAATATGGAGTATTGAGATGTGGTACGTTTCTGGCGTACTGACCCCGCTCAATTGAAAGATGATAGTTTGAAAGGAATGATAGCTTTGGCGAAGCGCAAAAATCATGTACCTGATGCTGTGTCATGTTTGGAAGGTGGTTCGTTTCAGTTATAGAGTTCCAGTCACAGAAGTCTAATCAGGGATCAAGGTTTCGGAAGGGGGGTTGAAACCCGCTGGCCAGGTTTTGTCTTGTTTTGTGGGTCTGCAACACGTACATGAATACGCTCGCCTGATGCAGTCTCTCTCCGTAGGATCCGTATTTATAAAACTTCTTGCATAGCCCGAGCTCTGTAAGCTTGTTGTTTTCGCTTACAGTTCGCGGTCTTATTAATAAACAGCTTCTAGGATAAACCAGTATTGAAGTAACTTTGAACTAAGTTGTGTAAGTTTGGCACACTTTACACGGGCACGGTTCCTTGGTGGTGTGTTCATTTCCATGGGAAATATGTTAGGCTTT
Organism: Bassia scoparia; assembly: GCA_008642245.1. NCBI lineage: Eukaryota > Viridiplantae > Streptophyta > Magnoliopsida > Caryophyllales > Amaranthaceae > Bassia > Bassia scoparia. Next base: position 15,514 of record SNQN01010995.1, on the reverse strand, counting down.
CTCTTTAGAGTAAGAGTGGAGCCCTGCGTGTGTGGGAGTGAGTCGTGGCGTAGTGTGTGATGAGTGTGCTCTGTCGCTCGTTGGAATGGAGTTGGGCGCTCGCTAAGCAATAAGGCGTAATTGTGCGCGTATAAGTACTATTTTTTTTTAGCTCAGTGCCTCATAGAACTCGGGTTTATTGGCGTTGTGTCTTGGATTGTTCGGGAGTCTGTGACCGTTGCAGGTGGCCATGAGTGCTCTTTGTCTGAATCGTATAGAAATTCAAAACTAGAGATAACAATGGGTTTAAGTATTTTGATAATACGATCTTGAATTGTCGACTAATTGGGACGATTGAGTTACAGTGAAGAGTAGATTGTGCGAAGGCGTTCACCCTTCTGGTTACCTCTCCTTAGTGAATTGCGCCTTCATCAAATTTTATCTTCTAAGTGTTGAGTAAAGGCACTCCTAAGGAAAGACTATGGTCCTGGTTTTGTGTAGTTAGGTCTCGGAACGTCTCTGAAGATATCATAGATACGTTACCTATAAGGAAAGGAGCCGCTGGGTATTTTGGGAAGGGTGGTCGCTGGTTGTTTCCGTTCTCGCTCTAATATGGTACATCTAGGAAGTCGATAGTTGGCCTTTGTTAGGAGGTCGTCAAAGATTCTTATGGTTAACGTAGAGGCGTTTCGTCCATCAAGATAGTTAATAATACTAGATGTAGCTCAAGTGTTGTTTTGTTTTGTCCAACATTTATCGGGGCGAGTGGTAGGGAGTCTTCACAGGAAATTGGGGATGTTCCTTGTTCTCACTCAGCAGGGCCATAGTACCTTGCTTTCTGTTCGTTTGCCTCTATCCAAGTCTTATTACGTCTGTAGGGGCTAGGAATGCTGAAGGTGAGGTAAGAAGTGCCCTGTGTTGTTTCCAGATTACGTTAAACTTGTTTGGCTTAGGTCCGAGTTTTACGGCACTGTCATTATAGATTAGCTCGTCCTCAGATCCGGCGATGTGCTTGTCTTCACAACTGGTCACCACCTGAACACATTAATGTATAGCTATTGTGAGTTGTTCCTTTCGTGTGTGCGTTCGGCGTGAGTATGGGAGTGTATGGCATTGTCTGTGCATACACTAAGATACGTGTGCTCAGAAGTCGGAATGGGGGAAGTTAATCGCTCGATGTTCATTGCCCTGCGCTTGTCAAAAGTTGTTGTCTGTTAAGTTCCTTTCAGTAAGAGAGATCAAATCTCCATGAGTTATGTTCGAGATGTTGCAAATGGACCGGATCTGTGTCTGCGCAGATGTAGGTAATATGGGCGGAGACCGCCGAGCACGCCAGAAGAGTGAGCGAGGATGGTTCGAGAAGGAACCTTCTTAACAGCACAACACATGGACAAGTGACGGATAATGCGGAGGCTTCGCTTGAATCCAGGTCGGCAACCACATCGCGTTGTAGATGGCGAAGGTGCCTGCAGAGGGAGGCAGTGCACACGCGCTATAGACTTGGCGGGACATGAGCCTCTCTCTCAGCGTGAGATTGAACTTCGACTCGAAGACTGATTCCAGGAAGATGTCCGATCGAATAGGAGACTGAAAAGCTGGAGAGCGCCGCAAGAACTAAGAAAGTGGATAAGTGTCGCGCATGTGCGCATAGGGGCGTAGTGGGTCAAGGGTGTGGGCTGATAAGCCGCCGGCTGTTGTTGTCGCGGTTTAAGTGGTCAGGTAATGAGCCAAATCCTCTCTCCTCCGACGGGGAACCTTAAGAGGGTTCGTGGGGTAAAGGACCATGCCGTAATGTGACGCGGATGTGGGGGGTAGATCGCTTATACGTTAGGAAGACTGGTGGGGAGTGAGTGTCGAGTGTCGGGTGGCGAGTTCATGGCTGACGAAAGCCGTAACAATTGTTTCTATCTCGCGGAGGTACGATGCTAGTTTGTTGGAAGAGTTACCGAAGATCGTCAAGGTAGAACTGGCCTCTGGTGCGAGAACGTCAAGGTGTTCTACAGTGTGTTCACGTCAGGTGATAGATGGCTGGCTTTGCTGAATATGGTAGTCGTGGTGTTCTCACATGATGCTCACTAGATACGGATGCGAGGGGTAGAGAGGTGGTCCGTTTCGCGGCAGATAGTGTGTTGTCCTCTACGTATCCGCCGTTGGAATTAAGCCAAGTCACTCGTGCAACTTTAGAATGGGGCGATGCAGGGCCCTTGGGCGGATGTTAAGTGTGTGCTCGATCTGCGACAAGGGAGAGAGAAGCTGTTGTATACATACGTTTTGAAGTGTGTCGCGCGAGAGGGTGGGTGATATATGTTTACGGATCCAGGGCGGAGCAGGGGCTTTACCGCGGATGGTCGGATATTGGCCGTGAGTTTTGGGTTGGAGCATGGAATCGGAAGAACCTGAGACGCATCGAAACAGTGTCCGCGCCTGTGGATTGTTAAAGAGAGTGCTGGATAGGAGGGTGTTTCGGCCGATATGGCTTCCCTGAGATCTGTCTGTTGGACAGAATAAAGTGTACGCTGAACCGTTAGGGCCGTGGATACTTGTCGCGAGTTCAGACGAGGGCGGTGAGACACGGCGTGGGGAGCTGTGATGTGTGTCTGTGGTTCTAACGGAGGAGTGTCTGCGAGATCACTAAGAACTCTATGATGTCCAGGGTGCCGCCACCCACTTAGTTAAGGGGGCCTTGTGGATGCACGAGACGAAGCGCGAGTTTGTGTATTGACTTTGGGTAAAAGTAAGATGAGGAAATGAGATCAAAGAGCACTAGGGCGCAAGGAAAATACGTATAGGGCCGTTGTGTATCGGGGACGTAACCGAAAAAGGTTGGAATGAAGAAGTATGAAGTCGAAGAAATAAGATCTAAAGAAGGGCGTTGAGCACGGCGACGATCAAGGCTGGCGAACTGAGAGCTTCTGCGTGTGAAGTCGGAGCAGAGGAGGAGGAGAAAACCAAAGGGATGTCTAGAGAGAGGGAAGAGAGTAGGATTTCATCGAATTACTGTCGTTTTCCGCGAAGCCTTGTTTGTCGGTCTCGTGCCTGCCGCGCTACCGGGCCCTATTGTAATAGGAAAAGATTAGGTTGTTTGTGGGGCCTTCGGGAATGTCTAAGTTTTCAAATTGTCGGAGGAAGTGTTTTCGAGCGGGGAGGAAGGGGCCCAGACTGAAGCATAGAGGGCCCAAGAGGCCGATGGGGACCCTTGGGCTTGGAAGCCAAATGGTATGGTGAGAGGTTTGAAGCCCGAGCCTCGATGAGTGGTGACCAGACTTCAATTTATGATATTGGTTGGTTGAGGTTTGGTAAAGTGTAGTTTTATCAGAATGAAACTTGAATTTGGTCTCAACTGTTCGAGGATAAACCGCACTCAGAAGTAGGGCTCAAGATCCCAGAATGGAAAGCTGATTTGCGGCGGGAGGGATGTGTGGGAAGCTACCATTTCACTGTGTTAGTGGTATGGTCACGCGAAGAATCGAGGAGAACCGCTGCATGTAAGAGAATCGAACACAAGAATCGAGAAGGAGCAGTCCTCGTTACGCCCATGTGTAACATGAAGCATCTAGCTAGTCAACGGGCCTGGGCCGAATGACGAGGTATGGTGGGGAGCGTTTGAGGGCAGAAAAGGATGTGGCACGTGGAAGCCACGGTGTCCCGCGGTTGTTGGGCGCGGTCGTAGAAATTCGAACAGGTGGCAGCGAGACTCTTAGACGGTGGCATGTTGTGGGAGGGCCTTGAGGTGGGCAGATGATCGGCTGTCTATACGAACTACCGGGTAGAAGAGTCGGAGTTAAAGAGCACCGTAGAAGGAAGCAGAAAGAGTCGAGCCAAGGCAACACAGGTGTAAGATGTGATGCATAGGGATGGGTTGAACAAGTTCACGAACATCGAGCCCGCCAGAGGGTGAAGTGGCAGGAAAGCGCTGAGTAAAAACCCGCTTGAGAAGGGCACCATTTTTCACACACTTTTTTCAATATATTGAGAAGGCACAAATTCATGACGTTAAGCAAGTAATAGAACTTATCTCCTCTAACTCTTCTGCTACATAGCTTAGCATTTTATTAATCTTTCCTCCTTCGCTTTACTTCTTAGCGGCATCGGATGGGAGATAATCCGATAAGGTTATTCCTCCCTTCTTGCAGGTGCTAAAGGGCGTCGCGAGAAACTTGAAGTTGCTTAAGCATTCCGAGGTTTAAAGCAAGATCAGCTCCGTTTGAAGTAAGCATTGACGGGAAGCCGTCACTCATCTTTTCCTAACCCTGCAGCCAGAGGAAATCTTGTAGCGTGCCCAAGCGAGTTACTTTCTACAACACTATACTCTAATTATTTCATCAATTTCTATTGTGACATAAAGTGGTCAATACTTTTCTCATAACTATCAATAAAAGTTTAGGGTTAATATGTAGACCTACATGCCAATGTCAACTGCTAAATAGATCCAACTAGGGTAATTTTGAGTTTGGTCTGTTCGTGAACAGTTCGAGTTGGGACTCGATTTGAAATCTTAATAAGTCAAGCTAAATTATATCAAGCTCGTGGACAGCTCGATTATTATTTTATACTTAAAAAAATTAATATATTATGCATAAATACATAACAATAAATATCTTATTTATTACATGTGAGAAGGTTAACAAATTCATTACATAAAATTTGAACAAATCCAAGAAAAATTTAAGAAGAAAATCAAAGAAGACGAGAGAACCAAGAATAATAATTAGTATAACTTGTTCGTGAARGGTTCGTTWAAAGTTRGGTCAATGCTTGGTCAAAGCTTGAGTAGTTCTAAACTCGGTTCGATAATTTTCAAGCTTAACTAGAGCTCGAAAAAACCTAAACGAACATGAGACAAGTTCAACAAAGCTCAATCTCGATTCGACCAAAAATTARCCTAGGTTCAACGATCCTAGGTGACAAGGYCCCCACGGTCACGTGTCAACCTCTTGTCGCGCCACGTGACAAATGTCAAACGACTTATCAACTGGACATGCCATGCAAAYAACAAATCGCGACACAAATATTTGTACACCCGAATGGTAGGAACGAATAACCTTATGTGTGGATGAGTGACAAATGTCACACATCCAAACTTCCATGAGTAAGGTAAACCACCTATAAATACCCATGAAAGCTCATTAAATACACACATTGAATACATTAAGGGTCTGCTATCGTCAACTGAATTTTACTGAATTGAACTTATTTGTACTTAACTGAACTTAACTTAACTTATTGGTACTGAACTAAACTTATAGGTATTGAACTYAACTTAAACRTGAACAAAWTTTATAAGGATTGAACTTATTTTTACTGAACTAAYCTTATTTTTATTGAACTGAACTTATTACTATTGAACTGAACTTATTTTTTCTGAACTGACTAAAATTTATCTARTGTAAACAAGTTGACGAGAACATGAGGGCTTAAGTGCACATTGATTATTGCTAAACTTGGGAACTTGTCTCTCCAACATTTCACTAGACTTAATTACCTTTAATTTTCATACTCGTACTTATTTAAGCATTAAAGGGAGACAATTCGAATAAGACTATTCTTCTTCTTGCAGTTGCTAAAGAGCTTAGACAAAAACAAGGTGTTAACTGCTAAGGTTCCTCAATGGACTCGGGACATTATTAAGGTTTCACCACAACCAACAATTAAGTCGGCTCTCCTGAATATCATTGATGAGATCCCACCTCCTTTCATACCCATAAGTGTCTGAGACAAATATGTAACATAACACACGCTATAACCATTTCCTTCAAACCTTGTTAAAAAGAATATTTCCTTTAATATTTTTGTAATGCTTTTTTATTAACATCTTTTTGTAATTTTTATTAACATCGTTATTTATATAATTTTAAAAGTTATTTCCATTTCATTCACATATATCGCATCACTACTAAATAAAAGTTATAAATATTAAGAAAACTTTGTCCACAACTCCCACTAAAAAGGCGATCTTTGCGAATAATTGTCATCAATAAAAAAATTTGTTCACAACAGCCACAAATCCCCTTTTCTTTGTTGACCACTGCCAAAGGGTGTTTGACCACCTCCAAAAGGTATTTGACCACCACCAAAGGGTGTTTGACCACTGCCAAAGGGTGTTTCCAGTCGTTGACCGGCCAAAGGGCATTGCCAAAGGGTGTTTCYGGCGTTGATGGCGGTGTGGTTGAGGAAGGAGGAGKGTGAAAATAGGGTGATAATAGGGTGTGGTTGAGCTTCGGTGGCCGATCAACACCAGAAATAYYCTTTGGCAGTGTTYAAATACCCTTTGGCGGTGGTCAAACACCCTTTAGCRGTGGTCAAACACCATTTGRCAGTGGTCAACAAAGAAAAGGGGATTTGTGGCTGTTGTGGACAAATTTTTTTAATGATAGCAGTTATTCGCAAAAGTCGCCTTTTTARTAGGAGTTGTGGACAAATTTTCCAAATATTAATTATTTCTCGTAAAAAACCATATAAATAGAATTTCTACAATAGTTGAACATGTAATTTGAAGATTAGAATTTAAAAATTCATCCACCAATTAGGACATACGACATATGGRGTATATTGTTAGTTTAAGTTTGATTTGCAAATAATAAATGATAAATGATAATAATTATACACCAAATATCACTCTTCTTTCACAACATCTATTAAAATAAATGATAATATAATAAACAAAAAACAAAAACAAAATAAAACAACAAATCAATTTTGAGCAATTACATGTAACAATGAGTAAATCAAGTGATAGATATTTAAAAAATTAGCCAAATGTCATCGTGAATTTGTTTTTAATGGTGAAAAACAATGTTTTGATGTAGGTATCTCATTGACTCACTCTGACTCAGTTTATAACAATTTTTAAATAAATTGTGGTTCATGTTCATGATCAAKTCAAATATAAGACATGACAAGTTTGTATCAATATTCAGTCTGGATTGCTAAACGAAGTCCGCTTTTACTGGAATCAAAGTCCACATTTCGTGTGAACTTCTCATATTGTCCTTCAAATTCTCCACCTCCGTAACCAACAGCGCATGGACGCCTTGCATAGGCGTCCATGCCATGGTATGGACGCCTATGCAAGGCGTCCATGCCATTCAAAGTCCACATGTTTTTTACGTGGTGTTGGGTGGTGGTTGTTGGTGGTAGGGTGGTGTTAGGTGGTGGTTTTGGTGGTAGGGTGCCTTGGGTGGTGGTTGTTGGTGTTGGGTGGTTAGGGAGGGGATTGGAGGAAGGGCGTGTTGGGAAGTTCACATGAAAAGTGGACTTTGATTCCAGTAAAAGTGGACTTCGAATAGTATTTCCCATATTCAGTAGTTGTAATACGTTTTTTATTATCAAGTTTTAAACAATTTTAATAAAATCATGACTTGATATAATAATTTTTTTTTTCTACAATAGTTATGTTAATATTATAACTTATGTAATAGCTCCTCACTCGAGCCGAAAAAACTACTCCTTCCGTTCCATCAAGAACGTGTCATACACTATTTAGATCTAAAATATGAAAACTAATACTTCTTCCGTATCAAATTAAACGCCAAAACCAAATTTCAGCATTTCGAGGTTGAGATTTAACGATGTAAATGGAGCGAATAATCAAAATAATTTTAACACAATAAAATATAATCTCATTTTTTATTGTGTTAAATTATTTTTAATAATTGTTGTTTTTATATTATAATCTAACATCGAAATGCGTGAAATTTACTTTGTTGCGTTTAATTGATACGGAGGAAGTATAATAAAAAAGTGGGGTTAAAAGTAGATTTAGATTGGAGAAGAAAAAATAAATGTATTGTTTAATGTATATGAGTGTGTTGCATAGGAATAATGGGTTCCACATGATGGACCATACAATTAAAAAATTAAATAAAGTTTCCTAAAATAGAATAAAGTGGAAGTGACGGCATTTCATGGACGACTATATGAGATAAGTACAGAATTTCGTGGAATGAAGGAGTAGTTACAATTCAAAAATTGATTACACATGCGATTTTACATAAATCTTATCGCAAACACACACATTTTACCTATTTATCAAAACTAAAAAAAACTCAACTAAATCTAATCTCAACATAGGTAACTCAGTACACTAAAACAATGGAACTACTTCAATTTTAAGTGAATTAACAAGCAACAAGACAATTATAGAAAAATGGGAAAATTGCCATTTTAAAATTTATTTCAAAAAAGCTTTGAGATTGCTAACCATAGGAAGAAAAGGAGAAACAAAAGCAGCTAGAGCTTTCACCATTGTTTTTTAAGAATGATTTTATGCTTACCAATTTTTTTTAAAAAATGTTGGTCCTTTTTAATGTGATAATAAAGTTACTAATCTAATCTTGTTTCTCCATGTTTCTATAAAGCGAATAGGACTATATGCATTATGCAGTTATGCTCACTATGCACTTGTGAAAAAAGTACCATCCATGTGAAAAACACATATCAGTAGAAAGAAGCAACTCCAGACTCCAGAGAAGTAAAGATTTGGTTCTACAGCAACTGGGATAAAAAGACATGCAAGAATATTATTTCTACTTGATTTATTATTATTATTTGAATTTATTTATTATAAATAAAATAATCTAGAAATAAGAAAAGGAAAAAAAAGTTGTGGCTGAAAATTGGCTATCAATTTTCCTTTGTATGCCACTAAAAATAAATGTAACCTATCCTCTTCTTCAACCTTTGGCTTTTCTGTAAACACTTTCTCTCTCATCTCCATCTACCCATGTGGAGTGACTGTGATTCTTGTTGAGTTGTATTTGCTTTCATGTAAAGCCTCAAATTCATGGTGGCTAAATTATTTCACCCCCAAAATTCTTTATTTGGATTATTCATTCATTACACAATTATTCTTTCCTTCAGTTAACTATATACCCACTATTAAATGCTCTTCCCAATTAGTATATTATCAAAGATCCTCTTATGCGCAGATTAACTGCTGTACCCCTTCTGCTTCCTTTTTTAGATGTAATCAAAGGATTTCAAATAATGGGGTTTTTGAGATACCATGTTATCTGATAAAAACAAGAAAATTTCTTACAAAAGCAGAAAAGATTTCATCTTTTCAATTAAACATTAAAAATGGAAGGAAAGGTTGTAGCATAGTATGTTTAGAAGGGATCTGAGAGTAGAGGATAATCCAGCACTAGCAGCAGAGTAAGAGCAGGTTGCGTGATATGTGTGTTTATTTGGGCACCTGAAGAAGAAGGTCATTATTACCAGGAAGAGGTGTTCAAGGTGGTGGCTTAAACAAGTTAGCACAACTTGATTCTTCTTTAAGAAGTCTTGGCACTTGTCTCTCACTAAGAGATCTACTGATAGTGTGTCCTCTCTTCTTGAGGTTGTAACTCTACTGGAGCTTCCAGATTCTCTTTAACCACTTATATGGTATAAAGTCTTCATTTTTATCTTCATTTGATTATTTTTTTTTCTATTTCTGAACATGGGCTCTCTGTTTGTGATAAGATATCCTGTCTTTATAATTTTAAGTTCGGATTTTTATGGTTGAATTAAATTCAATCATCCTGATTTGTTTATTGATTCTTTTGTATGGGTGTTTTATTTGTTTATTTAATCTAGATATGGGATTCTTTCTGCTTAATTTTGATTTGTTTGTTGTAACTTATAACATATACTGTTGTGGTTTTAAGCCTATTTTAGTGAGCTTGCTACTTGTGATTGCTTTTGAGTGAGAGTATGGTGACAACTTTCTGTGTGCTGTGGACATTATCTACTATTTGGGGTAATTGTTTAATCTTGGTATGATTATGACCTTGGAGGAATTTCTGTGATGCCAAAGATAGAAAATTGCTCAGTTATATTCTCACATGGAGATATAAGCATATAATTGATTGGTTAGTAAARAATCCCAAAAGAGGAAATTGTAAAATTTACCCTTGAGCTCAGCAATTATATATCTGTCCTACAAAAATTTGTATTGCTCAAGCTGTTGCTGCCTCAGTTTTGGAAGCTGAGCTCACCGTTGCATTTGCCTGTGTTTTTCTGTAYTATAAATATCTCGCCATTGTCAAGCTTTTTCAATCATTTTTTGTATGTAAATTAGCCCATTTTATGTCATCGTTGTAGCGTGATTGCCTTTGTCTTGCTTACTGATTTGAGAATTTTATGTCATCTGAATATTGCAAGTTTATATGTTTGTACCCTAATTCTTTAGGGAACTAACTTCATAACTAGTAGTGGCAGTTTCCCTTATTCAGTAGATTAAAACCAAGTCCAGCAACTTTACATGATTCCTTTTGATTGTTAGCAAAATCATGTTATGATGTTTTAGTTCCTTTTATCCTATGAGGTTGAACAAATTGCACTCACTCTATCTCATTTTGTCTGCAACATTTCAGACCCACTGTCACTTGTTAGGGATCATCGCGCAAAGGAAGTTTTAAGTACACATGGTATTCCTGTGCGCTCCTTCAACTCTGATTTGCTGTATGAACCATGGGAAGTTGTTGATGAGAGAAACCAACCATTTACTACCTTTACATCCTTCTGGGAAAGATGCCTTAGCATGCCTTTTGATCCTGAGGCTCCACTTCTTCCACCTAAGAGGATAATCTCTGGTTAGTAGATTTTGATGAACATCCAGATTTTCAACTTAAAGTACATTTTTTGGAAGGTGTTTTTTAAAGTTAATTATTCGCCACTTTCAGGAGATGTGTCAAAGTGCCTATCAGACACATTAGTATTTGAAGATGATTCAGAAAGGGGAAGCAATGCCTTATTGGCACGAGCATGGTCACCTGGCTGGAGCAATGCTGATAAGGCTCTAACCACTTTCATCAATGGACCATTAATTGAATATGCAAAAAACCGAAGGAAGGCTGATAGTGCAACAACCTCCTTTCTATCCCCTCATTTGCATTTTGGAGAGGTCAGTGTGCGTAAGGTCTTCCATCTAGTCCGCATTAAGCAGGTCTCTTGGGCAAATGAAGGAAACACTGCTGGTGATGAGAGTTGCAATCTGTTTCTCAAATCTATTGGTTTGAGAGAATATTCAAGATATATGAGCTTCAACCATCCCTATAGCCATGAAAGACCTTTGCTTGGACACCTCAAGTTCTTCCCTTGGGTGGTGGACGAAGGTTATTTCAAAGCTTGGAGACAGGGTAGGACAGGTTATCCTTTGGTTGATGCTGGCATGAGAGAGTTATGGGCTACGGGTTGGCTGCATGATAGGATCCGGGTTGTTGTCTCTAGCTTCTTTGTGAAGGTTCTGCAACTTCCATGGAGGTGGGGCATGAAATACTTCTGGGATACCCTTTTGGATGCTGATCTTGAGAGTGATGCTCTTGGTTGGCARTATATAACGGGTACCCTTCCAGATGGCCGTGAGTTTGACAGGATAGATAATCCTCAGGTATTTGCAACGCCTTCCTTGAATTGGCTGCTATAATTTTCCCCAAAAACAAAACTAAACAAATGTTATGTTCATTTCTTTCATGTTGCTGTAAAGGAWGAATGCAACCAAAGAAAAAACAAAATCTGCTGTTATAATGTTACCGAGCAGTCTAGCAAAGAAACAAGATAACTTATGATGACATTAGCATTTTAGCGTGGGTGACTATATTATGAAAAGTATTACTCTTCACTTTTCTCATAAATTCTACCAAACATTGAAAACAAATGGGGGAGGGAGTGTTTTCTGCATCCTTCTGATGTATATCATTGTGTCTTTTATTTATGCATGATGAGTTATTCCATATTTTTGCATCTGTTTTCTTTCATGGAATTCTTTTAACTCCAGGCAAAAGAAGGTTGTCACAGACAGAAAACTTAAAACTAAGATGACATGCCAGATGTATTATACTTGTTATTTGTCTTTGTTTGAAAGTTTATCTCTCTCTACTCCTTTTTAAACTTAGTTGAAGGCTACAAATTTATCCACATGAGATATGTAAGGCGATGGCTCCTGAACTTGCAAGGTACCAACTGAATGGATCATCACCATGGAATGCCCAGAAATGTATTGCAAGCTGCAGGAATAGAGTTGGAGTCAATTACCTCTTCTATTGTTGAAATAGGCAGCGAAAGTAAGGCTTCAAGAAGCGCTCAAACTATGGGGAGCAGGAAACAGCGACAGGGCCGCTGTTGCAATGGGACAGAAGAAGGGCTCGGATTCTGGTGAATCAGCTCCAATTTGATTCTCTCAAGATTTACAAATGGATATTGATCGTGAACCACGAGGAACAATAATACAAGTGTGGCTAATCGACGCATGAAGACAGATGGTCCCTAGCATCACTCCACCTTATCAGGGTTGAATGATATGAAACCTCTTCTGATGTTCAACAACAATCAGTGGAAGAGAGGGCAGAGGTTCCGAGAATATAATAGTAAATCAAGAGGCACAGCCACCAAACCAAGCAGTTATGCCGCATCCTAGAAGAATAATGCCCTCCACTCCTCAACGAAACATCACATTCGGACTGCAGACGTAGAGACTCTACAAGCTGAGTCATCAAGTACATAGCGGTAGTCGAAGTAGTGGGGTATCTGTTTGTCTCCTCATTCTACATTTGGTGATCCGTACATAGTGAGATAAGGTGCAATAGGCCATACTTCTTCTTGCAAAGGCATCCACAGTCCATGAAGGGTGAATTGAGGCAGCTTTCTCAAACTGGGTAAGCCCTTAACTTTGAAGTCTGGGATACTGTCACAACACTTTGTCCAGATATTGCTGTTGCTTTGGTGTTGTGCTTCATTCTGGTGTTTCAGACTTTCAGGCACTACCACACTATAAACATTATAGAGTTCTTGTTCATCTATGAACAGGTATTTTGGAATGAGGCTTTTGCTCATCATCATTGCTGGTATGAAAGGAGCTCCTGAGATGTTGAAAGTCATGCATATTGATTTTCAAGTGTGCAATATAAAACAAATAATTATCATCTCTCTGACTAAGATCTCTATTCGTAGCTTCTCCCTCGCATCATTGTCATTTTAATGCATTGAACGCCACAGAGTCGGTCCTAGAAATTTACCTATTTTACCTGACTTTTTTGCTAATTTGAATTTGACATGAATAGTTTAGAATACATAGTGGATAATAATTAAGTGTATACTCTATTTACAATTGGTAATAAATTTTGCAATCAATGTTCACTCATTATATTTGTAATAGATCGTGTATAAATCATATGCTTTTGCCTATTTGTACATAGGACATGCTGGAAAACAAACCTGGAAACACAATGAAATAAGGGTTTAGGTTGTAGTTATTTTAACTTCTATCTGATTCACTGTTGTGATAAATTTGGAAGAACATTTCTGAAAATACCCTGTTATTGACAGTTGATAGAGAATTTGAGAGAGCGCCTGAAGGTAGAATACTTTATATCCTGAAACTTAAGACAGTTATGTGGGAAGCGAGGCTTCGTGATATTTCTGTACATCTGGTGTATTTGATGAAAGCAGGCATTGTCTTGATGTCGTGACATTTGTAAGCTCAATGAATATAGGCAGCTCTGCTTATGATGCCATTTCTGGCTTGTATGATTATAGTGTGTAGATTTGCTGTGTATAGTTGTAGACTTGTAGTGCCCCTTCAGAGGGGGAGAGTCATGACACGGATGTGCGGCCTCAAATAAATCCCAGGCTTGTCCATTACTTTCTGTGAAATATATTTGCTACTATTGTCAATAATGATGCATTCTCCTATCTCATGTGCTGTTCTGCAGCTTCACTTTGTGGCCACTGGCCAGATTTTGTATGTAATTTTTAGACATTAAGCAAGCATGCAATGGCGATATTGCGGCAAGCTTAGCTCTAGTAAGATAAGTTCTTGATCCAACAAGGATGTGGAAACAAAGGAATTGATTTGTTTTATTTTCTTGTGCAATTCCATGTTTCATGTTTCCTACAAGGCTACAACCTTGGTTACACGGACTTTTCATTTCACGTCAAGTATCAAGGATCCTTCAGTATCTATCAACAAGTGTAACTGCGCCAAAAGGTTGCATTCATTTTTAATTTGGCAGTTAGGATTTTCAGAAACATGGACGTGTAATCGAACTGTCCAGAAGTTTAAAAGAACATATCATTGTAAGTTTGTATATCAGTGCAGTAGGAATTGAGGGGAGCTGATATTGGCACAACCTCACTCTCTTAAATATCTCAAATCACTCTTTCCCGAGAGTGACGCGCATAGTAATTATTAGAACTGTGCGCATATCAGTATCCATAATTAAGGAGTATGATCCTAATATGATTGAGCAAAGAAGCTCAACGTTGCGTGTTAAACAAGTAGAGGAACAGGTACWTGCCGAAGGTTGAAGGAAGCATCACGGATTAGCTTTCGGAATAGATTCTGGATAACGCAATTACTGGTCAACCTATTAACGTTGCTTTGTCACTAAGCATCACTATTTTATTTCCTTGTTTGATGGGACATCAACCATCACTTGTGCTTTTCAATCCCCTTATCCTCTCGTCAACTGATTTTTACTTTCATACACAGCCACTGTATAAAACGGAATTGTTATAATCCGTAGCCTGTAGGCACGTCCTTTTCTCTTTTTTATTTATAGCACACCTTACGCGAGAGTACAATTTTCAATGTTTTTTTTCTCATAAATGTGTGTTTATAACAATCTAGGGTGTACCTAGAAGAAATCCTGTATAAAAGCAATTGGTTGACAATACGGTCTGTCAAGGGTGATTTTGGGGTTCTGCGGAATTGCAGGCTGATCGATCGCATAGGGTACCAAAATTTGAATATATGTATATTACTTCTTTATTAAGGATGACAAATAAAGTTGGAACAATGGTTTGAGTGATACATTTTAACTCAACGGTCAAGGATTCAAATTTTTTAATTAACAAATTATATATTTTTGGGAATAAACCCAACATTTAATGTGTCTACAGTTAGCGGTAGAGGTAGATGTTAGCTGTAGGRAAAGTTGTAGYTGTCGATTAGTAGCGGTTGAAGTTGATTATAAACTATTAGTGTTTGACAAAATAAGTAGCGGTTGAAGTAGTGTATTATTAAAAATATGATGATTAAAAGAGTAAGATGTAGCTTTTGAAAAAAGCTATCCAAAAAGCTAAATTGACAGCTTTTGCAATACTTTTACCACAAACGTTRCAAGCTACCATAGAACGCTAGTTATTCAAACATTACTATTTATAAAATTATAYAAAACTTTACATCAAAACTCTAAAAGCTACCTAAAAACTACATCCAAACACACCCTAAATGGGCTTGCTTTGATGGCAATTGAATACTCCCTCCRTTTTTT
>SNQN01010994.1:0-20247 GCA_008642245.1 Bassia scoparia | reverse complement strand
TATCCGGTTTTTACATACAACGAGCGTCTCTTTGCTTGCCTTAAGAGACTCGCAATACTAACCTGGATCTCTAACCCTAAAGAGCCCATATGAGCTACCGAGATCGATACTGTAATCGCAAGTGTCCTCTATAGGCATTTTTGGACGTTTCTTCGAGCTTTTTTGTAGTATGTGGACTTCAACAATTCACAACAAACTCTCGCGTCTACTTGATGCATGACACAGCAATGGCTGGCACTCGTGCCTGTGACGAAGGACCAACATCTCGCGGATAGCTAATGGTAATTAAATAGCTTCCGTCAACGGTCTTTCAGCCACACTACGCACTGCACCAAGCCACATCCCGTCGCCGTAGTCGCACACCTCTGCCACCACATTGAACGCAATGTTTCACCTAAACTCTGGGCTCAAAGCTCGCCGCGGGTATGTTTCAGACTCACACCTTCCCTTGCTTTCAGGCCCAATGAGTGCACCATCTTCCCATGAGTCTTGTGACGGCTGTCGTTGCATTAGTCAGTTAGTCAACCGGTCTCGACTTCTTCTTTGACGCAAGTACGCAACGACTGCTAGCTACCCTGTTGTGCGAGTTGGTGGTATGTTTATACTGATTACTGGAAGACATTAATTGACTTTTTTTTGTGGGGAAAATACCAAGATAAATGACATTGTGACAATATACCGCAATTAAAAACTTATGGGGGAATACTAGAGGTGATTCATGGCCCGGCGGGCCGGAGTTCGGGTCGCGGATAGTAATTAGGCCCTTTCAATCGGGCCGGAGCGGCTTGGAATCGGGGCCTAATCATTGTTGCCCAAAGCCCAAAAAAATGGACGGCTTGCGGGGGCTTTTCGGGCTTTCGGGCGGGCCCAAATCATTAACTAAAAGCAAACAAAATGATGACCAAAGCCCACAAATTTCGAAGAAATATCGGACCGGGCCCGGCCCGATTCTCGGCGCCAAAAATTTGTCATACAGCGCCGCTTAATTTTCGGCGTCGGGGGGCCTAAGCCCGCGGGCCAGGCTTGGTTTGATCACCTCTAGGGAAATACCATAGCAAAATTTAAGTTTTTGTGTTGAATACACACTTTATGATTCCTCCGCTTAATCTAATTGTCCAGAATCTAGCATTCTCTTGTGCGTGTCCTCCCACTCTCTTTTATACCTCACTCCTTATTCATTCCACTCACCCTTTAGTGACTCTCATCACTCACTCATGTCCTTCTCCTCCCCCTCCTCCAAAGTAAAACCTTATCTCCTTTTAGCTCCTTCAGTTTCCATGCTTCTTCTTCTTCTGTAAAATGCGTCAATTTGCCTTTGCATACAGCCCACCCAGCTGAAAGATATTCCTCTTCCTTTTTACTTTATACTAGCACTTGTTTAGACGCTATGCGTTGCAAGGCAAATTTAAATTGATGTTCTAACTGCACATCAGATTAAGCATTGTACATTGATATTCCAGATTTTCATTTTTCTAAAGTGTGCAATGAAAAACTAACCTTTTCTAAATATTTCATTTCATGATTAAATTGTAGTGATGCTTGAATATTTGAATAGTAATTGTAATATTTATTCTAATTATGATTTCAATTGATTAGACTATAGTGATGATGATATAATTAATTGCCTCCATCTAACCTTTATTTGTTGTTGCATTCGTATCTCAAATAAATGGATCTGTTTTTAGCAATTATTTTGGTTATTTTTTCTATGTAAGGGGGTAATCTCATAATTTAAGGAGGGGACACCTATTGCTCCCCTTGCTTGCAGTATTAATAGACGATTTCTTTTAATTATCATTTTCTTTACTTTGTTTTTGCCCCCTAATTTTTCTTCGTAATCTTTAATTAAACCAATGTCTCAGTTGTGCTAATTCCTTTAATTTTCGTGCTTTTTTACTTAAATAATCACTCAATCCTAAGATATTTGCTCCTGAGTGAATGTGTGTTGCTGCTTACTCATTTATCCCATGAAATGTTGCTAATGGTTTTTGCATTCTTCAAACAATTTAACAAATTAAAAATACCAATTCGGCGAAACGCCTAATATTAAAGGGAATTAAAAAAATTGAAACTCTCTACCTTAAACATCTTCACATTCAAACCTCAATTCAATTGAAAAATTGAAAGAAAATAGACACTCAACTTTGAGGGGATAAAAATAAGACAGACCGGGATGAGATGAACAGTGAGAGGAATTTAATTTGGGAGTCGAAGATTGGGAGGAAGAAATAACAGAGGGAAATTATAACTTCTGTTGTTGATTGGAGAATTGATCGCCACGTGAGAGATTAATTTAGAAGGCAAGAATCGGATAATGCCGAGCTGGGGAGAAACCATTGGATAGCTGAAGTGACACCGCGCGCACAAGGTCAACACCTGAAAATAGCACTTTTCGGTCGAAAATATCATTAAATTGGTATCTTACGACAAAACTTAAATTTAGCTTTGGATATATCCCACGAAAAGTTTTTATCACCGTATTTATTTCACAAATATGGCCTATTTCCTCTTGTCGTAGGGCTTTCTTTCTTTTTCCTCCGCCACAAACCCCTCCAAAACAATAACTACATTCAACACTATAATTGGCAGCCCAACTACGACATGCTTTAACTGAGATTTTTTCTTCCATTTAAAATATATCTGTACTTCACCTATGCGATGTAGTCTAGTTATCAATTTTTGGCATGATGTATCACAATCTTATATAATTACCAGTATTTAGAATTGACATATATGTATTTTTATAGTGTATATCGATTATAGTTACTCCATGAATCATCTCACTTATATCTCCTCGATACCCTATGTGTGATATTATAGTGATTTTTAAATATTATGTGCTAATTAACCAATATAAATGTTATAATTCATATAGCTATTATAATTATTATTATATACTTATATAGTATATATATAGATACTATACATATTTTTATAACTTGCGCTGATATTATTATGTACTTGCTGAATGACTCATATTCTATATCTGGTAATACTTGTCTGTTATGTGTCATTATGTAACTTCTAAATTGGATAGTTGGATATTTGCATTCGATACGCTATATGTTATTAATAGTAGTCTCGGTATCAGTTAATTCATGATTTTCTATACTTGTTTGATATTTATGTACCTTCTAATTGATATTGTCGCAATTTAATTATACCGCTACTAATGTATCTAATTGTATCCAGTATACCTATATTTTATATCTTTAGAATTGTCGGTGTTATATATATTACTTTATATAATATAATATACTTCTGATGTCGCTATACTATATATATTTTATAGTGTGATGTTCACTTATGCTTATTGTTTTAAAGGACCTACTGTCTTACTTCTAATTACTAATCAGCAGTTATAAGTATTAATACCTATGTATCCAGTCTTAAATACGTCTTAACGTATCTCCCTCTATAGTTGTATACATGTGATATACATCCGACTAGATTATACTTAGCCCTGACATATCGATTCGCATCTCTTTACATAAGACATTAATGTAATTTTTTCTAACATGCAATAACTTTATGTGTTGATCATTCGTCGTATTTCTATGATACAACTATAGTCATATACGTTAATAAATCCCTATAATCAACATAACGTTTCTAATACTACCACCTCGCCAGCCTTCAATAGTTCATTTATCTCTGTGCATGACCTTGATATCTGTAGCCATCTCGACATCTATAGTCATCGTTACTTCTGACATGAGTGTAGTCAGGTCCAGCGATATCTATAGTTCCTACAGACTATAATGTTCTTTTGCTATTACCGCCGTCTCAACCTTAGCTATTTTATCGAACATTGTGGCTAGGCCTGATCTCTTACTGTACTTTGTGAATAATCCCTACTACCCGCGCTCCACACCCTTTCTCAAACTACAGCTTTATTTAATGTACAAGCTTGATTAGACCAGCAAGACATCATCGACCAAACTGTACTTAGCTGTCTATGAGGAAGGAATAACAATAAGTCGTTCGGAAGTAACTCATATTGCGAATTGCCATAACACACAGTAAGAACAATAAAATAAAACGAACATAATGATGAAGGATCTGCGCCACCACTCTGTGCCACTGCGTTATGGGACATCTCAGCTGCGTAAGTGTATAGAAGATTGCGGCCGTTCTGGAGGCAGTGCAAAGGATTGGAGCACGAGAGTATCCTATTAAAAAAAAAAGCATATGAACCGTACTGTAGAGTGGAAGACACGGAAAAGTCATGGAAGAGGGTACAAATTAAAGAGTCATGATTGTTGTTTTGCTTCACAATAAGTCTTATTATATGAGCAAGGTTCATTTAAGTTTTTTACTAAAATATATACCATTCAGTTCTAGCTCAGTCATTAGACAATATACGTTTTTTTGTTCATGTCTTTAAATAAATACATTAGCAAAAATTATAAAATTTAATCACTTCAACACAAAGTTTAATTAAAAATTTAATGAAATTGATGCAACTAAAAGGCAAATTCTAATTGTTGGAGAGAAAAACGCTTTTGATTCGAAAATGTTAAAAGTGAAGACAAAAGTATTAAGACATCGGGAACATCAATAAATTTACTCATGCATCAGACTTATAGTCTACCCTTATTAATATAGTAAGAACATTTTTTCATCCACATATAGTTGTACACTTATTATTTAATCACTATATAATTAATTGTAAAAGTGAAATAATGATTACTACTTGATATTACAAGGGGTCACTATATACTTGATGCACAATAAATTTATTGTGCATATGATTACATAACCAATACTCGAAATGAAATATACAAATTAAAATGTATGTCTCATAGATTTAAATCTCTCTTAATAAAAATTAATCAAAGCTACCATTATAATATCACATAACAATACATAAATAACAATAATAATAAAATAATAATAAAAAAATAATAATTAATAATAATACATATAAATTACCCTTTTGTCCTTTCTCTTCTTGGGGGATTGGATAAGGAGCCGATTTTGCACTTCTGAAGCGGATCCAGGCTAGCTCGACGGGGCTCAGGACATCGGCTCACAGCTGCCATCAGCTCGCTAATATTGGCAGGATGGTTTGCGATTGCAGAGGGTGGGGGCCCCAGATTGGTATCTCGGCTCCCTCCAACTTTTGTAATTTTGTTTGTCGTTTATTGCTTGTAAAGGCTTTACACGTTTGGTGGATAATAAATCAATAATAATAATAAATAATAATAATAATATATAATAAATAATAATAATAATTAATATATATAAAATAATAATAATAATTAATATAATAATAGATAATAATAATAATAATTAATAATTTAATAATTAATTAATAATAATAATAATGAATAATAATTAATAATAATTAATAATAATAATCAAATAATAATAATATATAATAATATAATAATAATAATAATAATAATAATAATAATAATAATAATAATAATACTAAAATAAAATAATAATAATAATAATATATAATAATAAATAATAATATAATTAATAATAATATAAATAATCAATCATATAAATAATAATAATAATGAATAATAATAATAATAATAATAATATATAATAATAATAAATAAAATAATAATAATAATAATAATAAGTCTCATCTACATCAGCCACCTCGAACAATGCTTAAGGGCTGGTGCTTTTATTTTCATAGATGTGTTTTGTATTCAGCAAATTCTGATCTATTCAGAAGCAGTCAAATTAGCTGCTACTATATTAGAAGTATAGAGGAATTGACTAGAGAAGCAACAACAATTGCTACGAATCCTCCTTACTTTCCGCAAAATTAAAACAAGAACAAAACTAGGCAATTAATTCATCTACTTTATTCAATTCATTCAATTGGTCATGAAAACATTGGAGCTCCGGAAAACATGTTTTGTTTCTAATTTGTTTCATTAATTTTGTGTGTTGATGTAGCGCAAGTATCGTCTCTTCGTCTGGCTTTTTCAGCTCTCGAAAACCTGCAACACAGAAAACAAGATGATGATGATCACGAAACAATCAAACATTACCACATCATTGCAGGAAGCTTGGCGTTTTGGCAGCCAATCATGATGTGTGTGACACTAATGCTATGGGTAATCAAGGAACATACCRGGATAATTGATTATTATCTTCGGTTCGATTCGAAGCCATTATTATTCGTCCTTGTGAGGGATTACATCAACGTMAGTGTTTTGTTAGGGTTTGCTCGAGTGATTGCGTTGTTGTTATCATTCTTTCAGCTATCGCAAATCTCGGACAACAATTCTTCGGGTTTCGGTATGTTCATCATAATCGGATCGTTAGTTGAGAGTTTCGCAATGGCTGAATTCATGAGCGTGTTCGAGGATCTTGGTTTCTTGGATCACGCATTCGAGAAAGATTTGGGATACTTCAAGTTTAACGTAGCAACTGCAATATGCACTGCACAAAACTTGTACGGGCTTGGAAAGTACATGGCAATTGTATGTGTTACATGTTTGTTCCTCGTTCTACTTCAAGGCTTGGCATTGTTGTGTTGGCGACTAATGTGTCAAAAACTATTAGCCTCCAATGCCGACCCACCGTCGTCCGCCCAATAATGGATGCAACCATCATGTTCTACCTCCACAGCCACAACCTTCTATGACCATTGCATTGTGAATTTATTATATATGGTACTAGTTTAGATGCACCACATTTACTAAATTTATTCACAAAAGAGTGAAATAAATTTCAATTATTACCTATTGTTAATGATTCTTTTAATTTAATTAGATAGAGGTTGTTACCCTCGTATCAATCATGGCCTTAGTAGGATTAAATTGGGATCCGATCGGGTGGAATGATAAGGATCGGTTATATTTATTTTTTCATTAATGATGATGATGGTTAAACTAGTAAAATTAGTTGGGTATTTTTAGTACGAAGTATAGACGTAACTATTTATTCAAACAATCTAGAAAACTTAAGCAAGCTATATATAGGGATGATTCGTATTTATAGGTTTGTTCTATTTAATTTATTTTTACAAACCTCATATTTTTTTTTTTGTAGTTAAATAATGGTTAACAAATAAACCCTATATTTGAATTAGGGATGAAAACATCATTTCTATGTATAAGTAGAAATGGATTAATAGAAGAAATTGGAGTGTTTAAGGAATTTGTGTTTTTCCTAGTGGGCCCAACTAGACGGATTAATTACTAGCTAATTAACATTACTTGAAATATTCTTGGGTAGTTGTTCACAAATTAAAAAGGTCTTACATATGGGTAATTGTTGGCTTGGCCAGATTTTCTTTATATTAATACTCCCTCCCTTTCTTTTTATTTGATACATTTGATTTTTTACAGTTTTCGAGACACGACTTCAAATTACAATAGCTTGAGTAGTAAATGCTAAAAAATTATATTTCCGAAAAGTACTCATCGAGACGAATCAAACAAGATCACACATAGCTATGTTTCAATGTCGGTGTATAAAATTAAAACAAGTCAAAGTTTACAAATGAATAGTGTCAAAAGTCAAAATGTAGCAATTAAAAAAAGACTGAGGGAGTAATTTTTTAGTATTGACTAGAATGACTAGACAGCAAGCAATATAGCAAATGGCCAAATTAGTACGTCCTTACATGTACTTATATTAAGAGCTATAGGCTCTTTTTTTTTTTTGTTTTTTTTACATTTACAAGGGGAGGGATATGAGGATTAATAAAGAAAAAAATCGCCACCTCTCACCTTTTAGTTGCATGTTTTTGTAAACTCCCGCCTTTTAGTCTCCCACCTTTAATAGCACCATTTTCTGTAAACTCCCACCCCCATTTATTTCCGTTACGGATTTCCGTTAAGTATGGTCCACTCCCTCTATTTTCCTCTTTAAATCCTCGAGCCTCCCTCGATTCTTAGCTTCCCTTCATTCTTCTGCTATCTTCTTTTCTTTCCTCATATGATTTTTGCCCAATTGTTGTCGACAAGATCAAGTATTGTATGCATTAAACTCGAAATTTTGTTTCCCTTTGTTTTGTTTTCTTAATTTTTGGTTTAATTGAATTTCTAGGGTTCAATTTACAATTGCGAATTGACAACTCCATCAAACTTTGAGGAAACATATCTGGGATTATGGGTAATAGGATTAGCGTTATGGGTAATACTCTGTTAGATAACAATTCCAATTTTGTTCGATACGATTTGTTTAGACTTGCTCATCAAGTATTTCCTAGTATATCTTATTTAGTTTTCTAAGATTGTAATTAGGAAATTGGATAGATTTATGGTTAGGATATTATCCTAGTATTTTTTAGTTGTACATAATCTTCCTAATATATCTTTGGCTTGAGAGATGTGGGTTCCAGATTAGATTTATTTTAGTTTATTAATAGAGGGTTTAGGCTAAATATTTTAATCAAGACTTGAGACAAATTATTTGAGGGGTTGTATAATTGTGAGGTTGAATACAATTAATACAATATTATTTTGAGGGGAGGAAATTAAATTTACTCGTTGTGTTTTTCCTAACATAGTCGTGGAAATGAAAAGCTTTCATCTAGTGATTGAGAATCATCTAATTTAAATATAAAAATTGTAAAATCCCCCCATTTTTCTCCTTAATTCATTTCCAACCACTAGCTAAGGAAATGGGGAAATGGAGAGGATCCATATTGCATGTTAATGAATAATTAATTAAGCTACATACAGAGGAGTCCATGTTAATGATCATGATGATTAATTATATTATCTGGGAAGTCTGGCTGGGTGGATGGAAACCCATGAAGAATTAACATCAATTCGGGATAGTATAGTTTCCGGCCATCTGGTGATCAAGCAGTGATGAGATGGTGGAGGGTCGCTTTGGGAATGGGGTTCTAAATCCTGATCCTCGGGACGAAAGCAGTTACCGGACAGAAAAGTGAGGGCCGTACAAGTGGATAAAAGGATCCAAAAATGGGACGTGATGCCCTGGGAGTAATACTGGGTGGAAAGCGAAGCCGCAGCGACAAGTTTGAAAACGGTGGAGTCAGGGACTCAGGGGGTGACGGGCATCCATTGTACAAGAAACAAATCCTGAAAATTTCAGCCCTGCAGAAGCTATAAAGCACCCAGCTCAACATGTCGAGCAGAACCCAGACTGTCCTTTTGGAAAGACTCAAGGTTATGAATTGAAACCAAATGAAAAGCAGCTGAAGCGCGCCGCCCCAATCGAAGCCCGGAGCGGGTGGCGCAAGCATTAGCGTTATGCAAGGCTCGGTCGTTGTCAGGACCACGAAAAGGAGGGTATATGAGACGTATGACAAAGAGAGTATATTTATCCATCCTATGTCGCCTCCTTCGATCTCTATTGCCTTGAGGATTATCAAATAGCAACACCCGTTAAGAGTGAGTGATATTAGCCATATTGGGTAAAGGATCAGAATTTTCATACCCACTGCCTTAGTGTGCCACTTGCTCCTACTCATTATTATTATCACTCAATTAATTAATTAATTAATTAATTAAACACTCTCCGATCCTCTTAATGTTACGTTCGTTATAGAATGATATATATATAAACTTTATTTCGTTGGTTGCGTTGTTGATCATTTC
The DNA here is from genome assembly GCA_008642245.1 of Bassia scoparia. Taxonomy (NCBI): domain Eukaryota; kingdom Viridiplantae; phylum Streptophyta; class Magnoliopsida; order Caryophyllales; family Amaranthaceae; genus Bassia; species Bassia scoparia. The sequence goes on along the minus strand of SNQN01010994.1, from coordinate 10,696 downwards.
TTATTTGGGTGTGTTTGGATGTAGCTTATAGGGTAGCTTTTAGAGTTTTGATCAAGTCAAAATTTTATTTAATCTAAATAGCAGTGTTTGGATGAGTAGCGTTTCATAGTAGCTTGTAGCGTTTGAGGTAGAGTTTTGCAAAAGCTACTAATGGTAGCTTTCCGAAGTAGCTTTTCAACGCTACAATTTACTCTTATAATTATAACATTTTTAATAATACACTACTTCAACCGCTACTTATTTTGCCAAACACTAACAAATTATAATCAACTTCAACCGCTACTAGTCGACAGCTACATCTATCCGTTACAGCTTACATCTACCTCTACCGCTAACAGCTACCTCTACCGCTAGTTTTTCCAAACATACCCTTTACCTATCTACCTTGACCTATTCTTGTGTTTCTCTACTAATTTAGTGTTTAAGTAAATTGAATTTTTCAAATGGAACTCACCAGTCCACCAACATACCTCAATCTCCTACTATCCTGGTATGTACACGATATTTGCGTTCATTTTTTTTAAGTAATTTGAAATTTTCAAACAAGTGGACATATATGTCTTTTCAAACAAGTGGACTCCACTTGCTCCCATACATTTCTTTATAGTGCACTAGGCATGTCAAACATGTCGGGTAGGGTTGTGGTAAATCGATGCCCAATTCGGGTTATACTTTCTGAATTCGGGTTTTGAATAACTAGTAGTTTGTGGCCCGGATACTTCGGGTTCAAGTTGCCTCAATGGGTTTGAAGGTTTATAAACACGATATTTTTTTTCCAAAATGTATTTAATTTTTATAACCTCATTTGTTAAAAAAATTGTCTAAATTTGTATCTCAAATACATACAATTATTAAATAGCGTCTTTTTGAATCATTTTCAACAAATAAATCATCCTAATTACAATTTAGAAAATTAAAACGGAGTAGTAAAGGTTTAATAGTCTAATGTAAGAGAAATTATCACCAAATCATAAAATTAACAAAAGAGTCGGGATGAAAATTAACAGGTTTACGCGGGTTTGAAAAGACGGGTTTCAACGGGTCAAAAAATCTCAAGTTTTTTGTCAAAATCCACTATTTGTGGATCGGGTTACTCGGGTTTCCCAGGTCGTTTCAGAAATTGACACCTCTATAGTGCACGCTATTTATGTTTCAGCATATCGGCATACCATTCCAAGAAAAAAAGAGAGTGTATTGTTTGGAAGAACTCGAACAATTCCAAAGCTAGTGTGTACACGCTTAATTCAGATGGGCATACCATTCTTGTGTGTAAACTGATTTAAAATTTGGAAGTTGTTTTCGCGATAGTTTTCGCGATAGGTTCCGATCCGGTATAGAATAAGGGTGTTTTGAAGTAGCCAAAAGTAGCCGCCGGTCACTCGGTCGATTGATGCATGCTCTAGGCAACGATGGTTTGCGGCAACGCACTATGGTTGAGTTTTAACGAGGACTATTGGGCTTTAATTCTGGATTTTAGAATGATTATATCATACCAGAAGTATTAGTTTGTACGTAAGAGAATGGTTTGTTTTCATCTTTTGACAATAAATAAATATCACTTGGATCAAATGAATGAACTAAATTAAATAAAGTTGAAATGAGTAAAGGAATTGACATTGAATCGCGCGAAATAGCAGACGACATTGACCTAAATTAAATTAGTTGAATTAAAATTAGCAATAGAAATTACAACCTAAAACATATTACAAAAATACATTTAAAAAAAAAAAATCTAATACAAAGCCTAAAATAGGAAAAACCCTTTCAAGTGAAAGGTAAAAACCTATAGGCAAAATATAACTAAGATTATTAAAGACTAAACAAATTACAAACTCAACGTTGAACAGTCCGGAAAGTGTGATAGTTCAATAAAAAGCTCCAATTAGCATCGTGAGTTTGTCGCACGTAATCGCTCTTCGGAGAATGCCTCGCTAGCGACTAATAATTTCATCACCATGCCTACACGATGCTCTAATTCCCTAGTTCGATTAGTAAGGTGAAAAAGAGCATTTGGGTTACGGTTTTTGAGCTCGTCTATAGCTTGTTGATCTTCAACTAGTTCTAAAACGTAGCCAGTTGGAAACCAACCCGGGAGTGTTATGAAAATATCATTGGAATATGGATTATAGGTTACTCTAGAATATAGATAATAAAGTCCAATATAAGCCCCAAAGCATACCATGATACCAATCCACTCTGTAGTGTTTTTGGGATAACATTGAAGGGTGCCACACAAAATGGAAAGACTAGCAGAAACACTTGTTGTATACAAACCTAAATCCGATTTTGGTTGCAAATAAATTTGCATTAAAAAGGACCAAGACGAAATGAGAAATGAAACCACGATCCCTTCCCATTTGTGGTCTTGAAAAGCATTAGGGACCAGTGATAATAGTAAAGAAATGGTGAAAATAATTGATTGGCAAAAAGGGGATAAGTTTTTGTTAAAAAACTTCCATACAAAAACTTTTTTACCTTGCACAAGTAGATAACCATGCAAGAACATCATTAACAACGAAGTTACTCCTAATGATATAACCGTAAACAAGTAGTATGGATTTCCCTCTTTTAAATATTTGTATATGTCGGCATGTTTACCGGGGAAACACGCGGCATATGGATTTTTGCTTTTACCGTAAGCTATAGTTATCGTCAAAACTAACACCGTTACTACGAAGAAAAGAATTGTGGCTCCTATCAATGAGCTCATTCTGAACAGCCAACTATTTCTTTTGATATGTTGCATCCATTTGTTACGAGTTTCCATCTACAAAATAAAGAACTACATGAGTTCATGCATGCATGGTAACATATATATACATGCATGAAAGAAGAAGACTAGCTATATATATATGAAAAATCAGTACAAGTTAATATTTATGAAAAATGGGTTGGACCAAGTTTATTCTTTTAGAATCTAAAATCTCAGGTTAAAATATTAAAACATGCATATAATGAATGACTATTAATTGAAATTAAAATGGAGAAGAAGAAAATAATAAAAGTAAATCTTTAATTTGCTTGAGTAGTCTTGAGTTGAGTACTTCTAGTAAAAGATAGAAAGAATTGAAGAAGAAGTTAGTAGTATGTAGGAGAATAGATTTTGTTAATAGTGGCAAAACAAACAGAAAAAAGAAAACAAGGATTATTGATGAATTAAACTTAACCAAACAAACAGAAAGAAAGATTGAAGGAAAGGAGAAGAGAGATAATTTGAAGGTTTTTTGTTTTGTTAGTTGGTTCACTCTTGCACAAAATGATTGAATACTATGAATTGGGTTTTATAGACCCCCCGTCCTTTGGTTGTTAGTTATAGGTTGGTGAAAGTTATTACTATTGTATAATTAATTAATGGCACAAATTACTACCAATTGATTGTTGGAGTAATGGTGATTGGGTTCGTTGGAACTGCACTTGGTAGGAAAAATTCGTATTCGACTCCCCGCAACAACAATTGGGAGGGGATTGAAACCTGACCACCTAGAATTGATCCCCGAACTCGGATTAGTCCAAAGGATAAACCGGGTGGTACACCAAAATAAATTAATGACACAAATTAATATATGAGTTTAGTGATGATACAGTGATACTATGATGATATAAATTAAAGAAAATTCAAATAATCAATTTTAGTCGGTTTTTAGAACCCTATTATATGCTTATTATTTGTAGTACAAACAAACTAATCAAAATTAGGACAAGACAAATTATGAGGACCAATAAGCTAAGAATAAAGAATGGGGTGTATGAGCTACATTTTTAGTGAGCAATTTCAATTAGTAGATTATACATCGAGGTGTATATAGGGCACATCATATACTATAATATATAGAATTATGCTTTTAATTCAATGAACAGTACAAGATTAATGATCATTTTGATGTATAATATTAATTGTTCATCTATTTTATTTCATTATTCATCTATCTAGTGTGCGCACGGTGAATATCACGATCATACATTCTAATAATAGTGTAAGATCCTTTTTGTCTAGTATTAAATTTTAGTACATGTCCTATTATTAGCAGTAGTACAATAATTTCTAATGACACTAGACTACTAGATAACATAAAATTGTGAGAGGTTTGTGAGTACTGATTATATATCATTAGTAGACTTGTATGTAGTACCACTAAGAATTATTAGTACAGTGTTAAGTACTAATTATTGTTAGGTATTGTATGTGTGAGACCTTAAATTGCGATTTGTGAGTAGGGGTGTATTGGCATTTGGCACCCCTTAATTATTTATGTGAGAGCACGATACACTTTATTCCTTACAAAGAGGAGTGCAAAAATCAACATGCATGAGAAGTTCCAAATTAAATTAGTGTTCATCACGTGTTAAAACGGATTATCAATGTAGTTTCAAATTAATACAATCACGTGTTAAAACGGGTTACCAATGTAATTTCAAATTAATACAAACATGTTTGATTCATCATTGTATTTTTTAGTTCAGTACTAGTATTAGTTGAAATAACAATCCAATTTATCGTGCATGATATGCTAGGTAATTTCGAAAGTAGGCCGAAACAATAAGAAGATACCTTGATTAATCCATGTCTATTAATGATTTATCAAGTTAATTAATTAATTAATTGCTTTTGTCTTGTTTTTTGGTTTTGAAAGTTGTTCATATGGGATATGGCTAACACAACATAGAAAGCAATTGCTCTGATCTGTCACTGCACCTGCATGCATGCATGCTCTTCGATCATCACGTCTTTCTCTGGGTATTTTTATTTTTTTACAGAGACTGGAAAATCAAGACTAAAATAGCAAAAATCATCCACTTACACAATAATATAACCCAGGAGAAAAAAGGAACATCAATTATTTGCTACTTCTAATTTGTTCATTCCTAATTTCCTACCATATTCATTCAAACATCATTGACCACATCGGTCAATCAATACTACCATATTCATTCAAATATAGTCTTTAATTTATTTATTAAAAAATTCATTCTCACGGATTTGAAGAATAATATTTGCCTAACAAAATAAATGATTCTAAAGGATTTGAAAAAGGTTATATGTGTGAATGTGTGATCCTATAATAGGTAATATCATATTATCATATGCTTCATCTTATATATACTAGTATTTTTTGCACGCGATGCGTGCGTGTTAAATAAATAAACGTTTATAGATTTTCGTATGTTTTTTCTTATATCAATAATTCAATGGTTTTTATTTGTCCGTTCATCGTTAGTCAAATATGAAGTATGTTAAAATAAAGAAATATAATATGAATATAAATCAGAACAAAATGTGTGTTCTAAATAATATAGATTAGAGCGAATAATATGTGAGACATCACTACTTCAGTGCACAATATGTTTATACGTCATAACTGATTGTACGTCCTCATAACTAACACTAAATGTTCCACTGTTGGGATCCACAATATTATCACGAATGTCATCTTGGATCAGTGTAAGTGAACGTTTTAATATAAATTCGTAAAGTATGCTATTTAGTTCTCATTGTGTCAATCTTATCACATTATTTGTCAATGAATTCTTTTATTAGTTTACTAGATTATGCAATGTTTCATTGTTACACCGTTTATTATGGTAAGAAATAAAAATAACTTTAAACATTAATTAATTAGTTATTTAGTTGAAATTTTAAAAGCAATGCCATTTTTAAACTTGTTGAACAATTTTGACAAATTGAAAAGTAAAAAGAGATGATTTAAATATTTTTTTATAATCATTGCTGTAAATTAAAGAAATGAAGGATATTGATAGTCATTTCATCGGGGGATCATTAAGGGCTATATTAGATATTTTTGCTAAGGGGACACCATCTTCCTCCCCCTTCACTTACTATATAGAAGAGTATTCTAATATGGGTGATCGTAAGATATTTGTCTATACTAAGCAAAAATTTTATCATCTATTATATATTTTAGTTACTCCGCATCCATATGTATCTCTTGCGCTAGTAATTGTAATCAATAATTATTTCATATTCAATTTATAATAGATATAATATAAGTTATTATATATGTTTAATACTATGCAGTCTCCTTTAATTTACCTGGATATTTCCAGATATTTATGAAGTTTGGCCGATTCACCTATATATTCCGTAATTTTCGGCTACCCAAATACACCCCCTGGGAATTGACTATTTTTACCTAATCTACCATCTCATGAGGGGTATCAAGAAAATCATCATTTTTTGGAGCTCATAATCATTATTTTTCTTTCCTTGCGATAACCTCGCGTTATTTCCTTCAAATCCTATCGCTTAAAAAAGGTAAAAAAACTAAATTATTACATTACATTTAAACAACTGTGAAAAAATTCATTAAATGTTTAAATTCCATATAGATAAATTAATTTTACAATTATTTCTTTTCTATGGGTTAGAGTCTTTGATAGATCGATAAAGTGATCTATAATATAGTAGTGAAATTATGTGAAAGAAATCCATAATATAAAGTTAGGAATATCCTATATGTCAGTTTAGGTACCTAGAAAGTCGTTAAAACACAATACATGGATGAATCGACGCTAATGACGTGTTAGATGTATATGTAGAAATATTCCTAATTTTTTCATTATGGATAAGTGGTGGATGGAGTATGAAATCGGTTTCAACCAACGCTCGAATGCTGCTGGGAAGCATAGGTTTGTCACCGTACTGCAGAAGAAAGTGCTACAGCTCAATGAGAATGTTAGCATATGGGTGTGGCCGCAATCGGTGATGAATCTTACGTACGTGAAACGACCGCAATGGGGCATTACTCAATTTTCAAGGGGTCATTTCAATTTTGAAATGTACTTGAGAAAGGAAAACACCAACACACCAACCAAAACACACCACCACCCACAACAAACAACACACACCAACAACCACCTAAACACACTGTTGAAGATTTAAACCGATCCATTTACCAAAAGACGTTGAGGCTTTTCCAGGGCTGATCGGAAGCATATTGCATGCATTGGGATTGAAGAATTGTCCGGCATTCCTTAGGAAAGCAAATATATAGAGGTCGATCTCACAATTGCAACACTCATTTAGAAGCGGTGCTGGATCAAGATTATGAATTTGGCATGCACTCTCCTTTAGGAATGTCAACAGAGCTACCAAACACTCGCACACACCCCAGCCTCATCCAAACCGATCCAACCAACTACATACAAAAGCAAGAACAACCCCACTACACACTACCACCACCGTCAACAGAATAACTCCGAACTATGCACCACACACCACAACAACACACACACACAAAAGGTACGCAACTACAACAACCCAACGGTAGACACCACATGCACCAACCGCAAAACACACCTCACACCACCACTTTACAAGATCCCAAAATAAAGCGCCACACACCGTCCACACATACCAGACAAACCACCAACCTCAACATCACATACTTAGCAGCAAAAAATCGAAACCCAACAAAAAATATAACCCGACATGAGAACCATAACAATACTACTAAATCTCAAAAACAAACCCGGAACAACACCACAACACCCAACCCACCCACCCAACAAACTAATAACGACCAAACAACCAACCAATCCACATACACAAGGAAAATCCAGTCACCAAAAGAGACAAAAGTATCCGCTTCTGAGAGCAGAAACTAAACCCAAGCAAGCATCGTCAACAGACCTACAAACCGAACCACTGAATTAAGACGCAAAACGAGACAATTCTGAGCAAGTCTAATCTCCACCAGCGCGCCAACTCGATTGCATAATACGACAAGCATCACTTGCGTACGACGGAGACATGTTGCTGTGACATAATGAACCAGCTTGTATAATTCTCCACAACATTGATTGTGAGGACGAACAACACAATTACATTAGAGCAGATGTCTTACGTCCTTACTACAAGGAGGAGCCACAACGTTGGCGTTGCTAAACCCCAGACGCACACACCCGTGAGTCAAACATCACGGAGCGGCACAGTGTCGCAATACCAAACACAGAGACCACCGTATCGAATTCAATGTTGGACGACCGGCACAATCGACTCAATGCCTACGTCAACGAAGACGTTTGGCGTTCGTGACAAAGAAAAAACATTTAGCACTTAAACGTGATTTGATTGTTCACAATTGGCAACACTTCCGTCACCACGCAGAGTTAAAAGTGTTTATTTCGTAGTAGTTTGCCTCACCAGGATATATGTTGTTCTTTTATTTTAGTTGTAATGTTTTGGTTACAAAACGTGTTTAATTAATGTTTGTGTATTTATCTCTGTATTTTAGTTGCATATATGAAAATCATTAATTTATTAAGGAAAATAATTAAATAATTTGTCAATTATTCTAACTTGTGACTATCTAATTTAAATAAATAAATTAATGAAGGAAATTTTTTATTTTATGACGAATAATTAATTAATTAATTACGAATTAATTAAAAAATTAAGTAATTTAATTGTCTTTAATATAATAGAAGAGTGGAAAAAATAAAAGATGAGATGGAATATGAGTAGTATGGCAAAAAGTAGGAGAGAGTGTATTATGAGCATTTTTTTATGATTGTTATTGAAGAAAATGATAGAAGTTTGAGGAAAAATTTGATGGAAGGAGAGAGAAAGTAGGAGAGAGAGTGTGAGCATTTTTTCTCATATTAGTTGAGTGGCTTAGCTTATCGAGGGTTCTCTATAAATTCTAACTTAACGGTAATACATTCACTTCACCCTTTCTTGTCTTCTCTATCTTTCTTCCCATCTTTCTTTCTTCTGCCTATTTTGAAAATGATTACTTTCACTCACTTGAGAAAACAAATGCAAAAATTTATGTGTTCAAACAATTGGACTTTACGAAACGTTTTTTGTTAGCTAGTTCTTTCTTGCACTTTTCTTGTATTGCCTCTGATTTTGTCGCTCACTGGTATCAGATCAAAAAAGATAATCCAGTTGAGTTTGCATGATTTTGGATCAACTCCAGTTCTGATGGAATCGTCAACCGGATGAAAATAGTAGTTTTCTTCCCAAGTTTATGACCGCTTTAGCTTTGGGTATGTTGCTTAATTGATAACAGGGTACGAAATAGATAGATTGATACTAACACTTAAATTGAATTCGATTGAATTCATTTTTATTGGTAAAAGTAGCAGACAACAATTTGTGTTTTTACAATTTGCTTCTGATGATCTTCCTTCTTCCTTAGCTTGAATGATACTCTGATCGATCTTCTGTTTACTCTTGGTAAACTTGCAGGTTCGTTTTACAACTTTCCAACAAGTGTTTGTATAATTGTATGTATCAACTTGAAAGATCAGATCCTTATAATTGTACGCATCACACGCGCCTGTTTCCACGTGAAAATCCTTATAAACAATGTTTATTTGTATATTTAATAAGCAATTAGTTAAATCTTCGATTGCTTTTAATTTTGTATCTTAACTATTATTACAGGAAAAACAATAAATTTAAACGTAATTATGCCAACACACATTATATCTAAATTATAACTGAATGTAGTAATTTATATGTGTGTTGCGTCATATCTAACAATGTAAGGACAGACATGTCCTAACTAACATGTGGCGGAGCCAGCGGGGGTGACAACCGGTGACAATGTCACCCCACTCTTCGGCCAAGAAGAAATCGCTATTTTAGTAATTTAGCAACCGCTTTTCGGTCACTAAATAAAAAAGGCTGATCGCAAATGCGCAATTTAGTTAAAATATAGCGACCACGCACTACTCGATTGCATAAATGTAGAAAAAATCGGTTGCTAAAGATTTTTTTTAAAATTTTGTAATTTTGAGTTTGAAAATTGAAATGTTGACCTTTTGTATTAAATAATTAGAATTATTGTATTTAGTTTTTACTACGATCTTTATCTGAGTTTAGATTTTACTAATTTTAGTCACCTCACTTCCGAAATTTTATGGCATCCGCCATTGCTAATCTCATACACCTACATAAGCAATTAGCTAACTTCGACATGTTTTCCGTATCAATAAGTATGTACCACATTCACATTGCCAGCTGTCGACGGGAAATGCAATTGCATTAATAAGTCATACCGAGGAGTCCTATTTTTTCTTAAAATGTGTTAGCATAAAAATCTCTCATCTACACAAAATGATTGAAAACATTTATCAATAATATAGCACCATCACTATCATCATCTTCTGCATCAAATGAAGTGGAGAACGCCATTGTTGAGAATGTGAAATCAAAAACTCCAACTTAGAGATCAGATACTGCGAAAATGGAATAGTAAATCCTCTGAACTTTCCTCGCTCATAAGTTAAAAATCACTATTTATTCTTTTTTCTTTAAGTTAACTCCCCTGCTACTCGTTGTGAGTCTCAGATTCTTTCGATTGCTGATACTTTTCAGCTTTTTTGTTGGGCAAAGTTATCTTTAATTATTTCAAGAAAATGGTTTTTCTATAGTTCAAATATTGAGAAATTAAATAACAATATAACCCATGTATTACAATCATCCAATGAAACAACAGTTGAATACATTCTCTCGAAATAAATCAATATTACATAGGACTTCCTCTACATTTGGCATACTTACCCAATGATAGTTCCCTAACCACTATTATCTTTGACTATGGTTGAGTACAATTTTTCATTTCTTAACCTGTTGCAGTCTAACACAAGCCCTGAGACCACTACCTCGTTTGTTGGCCACATCAAAACACTAGCCTCCCCATCCCTGTCGGTTGTCTCGCCTGCAATT
>SNQN01010993.1:0-20248 GCA_008642245.1 Bassia scoparia | reverse complement strand
CGTGGAAACCCAAAGACGGGAGGAAACCGCGGGTAGCGATGAGGCCACCAATCCACTATGAATCACGCCTTCAATTGGCCTTTTCGTCCACCGAMTACAAGCTTTTCTATCGATTATGTATGTCAAATATGGGAGAGGAGAAGGATTCAGAATYTCCCTACTCCGTTATACTYGRCTTCTATTTAWAATCATAAAGCCCTATACAAAATCTAGAATTAACTGCTGGCGTGATATCCTCCTTGATTCGAGCAACAYCTCTTTATTGTACGTTATAGGAAATCTCGCAGCTTAACGCCTCCGGGATGCTAGCTTGATTCCTTTGACTGATTCTCCGCGCATTAACTGCTAGGCTCGTGCTAAACCGGGTATAACAATTATAGAAATTAAATTCTTATAATTTCATTTGAACATAATTACACTACCTGTGGATTRCAATTTTCAGTTATTTTCATAACACAAATTTTTCGTTGATATCCTCAYCATCACAAAGTCAAGCATAGAGCATCCTCACGGATATCGCCTCTTCAAAAGCTAATTTTCATTAGCCAGACATTTAAAGGTCAGTCGGTCAGAATTGCATTAACCATGTTTGTGCACTCCCTTTGCTTTATTTCTTTATGTGTGACTGCATCTTGTTCAATACACTCAACAGTAATTAATAATAGCTGTTTGGAGTAATTTTTGTTATAAGTAGCAGTAATTAATAATTGGAAAAATTGCGAACTCCACCTTTTAGTTACACGTTTTCGTAAACTCTCACCTTTTAGTTCATTTTTTTATACTCCCACCTTTAGTCGCACCATTTTATGTAAACTCCCACCTCCGTTAGCATCTGTTAACAAATTATGTTATCTTGGCCCAACTCCCTCTCAATTCCTTCTTATTTCTTCGATCCTCCTTCGATTTCTCCATTCTCTTCTTTCTTCTCTTCCATTCTCTCTTGCCTTACTTCAAATTTGGCTCAATTTTTCCCAAATAATAATCAAGTAAAATCTCCCACCAATCCAATGTTTACACTATCACCCAACTCAATTCTCCAWGACACAAAAGCTAAAGAGCATCTTACATAGAATCCCTCCTGTTTCTCCAATAGCGATTAATACTGTTCTTAAAAAAATAGTAGTCATCAAACCAACATCAACCTGAGCCGCCAAATCTGTGGTTGGATAGGCTCTTGTGATSATGAAGGTGGTGGTTGAAGTATTGGTGTCGCGGCGGCCGATGCCTGAGGCCAGGTGGTGGGGCCTTCGTTGTGATAGAGCAAAATTGAAGAACTTGAGTGGTTTAACAAATTTTCAAGTTAGGTAAATTGATTTAATTTTTAGGAAGTTAAATGAGGAAAGTTGAAGAACTCGAGCATAAAAAGAAAAAAAAAATGATTTAATTGAACACAAAGTGAAGATTTGATTTTGGTGGATGGTTTTTATCTCTTTATAGAAGTAAGGGGGAGCATGGTGTCCCCCTTTCGAAATCTCCATTTTACCTTTATACCTAAAAATAATACAAAAAAATTAAATGTAAACATAAATTTACCCAATAAAAATTCAATAATTCAAATTAAAGCAATCAATACATTTTCCAAAAATCAAGTTGATAACAATAAAAATAATTCAAAACTACCATATACAAGTACATCTTTACTTACTCACACAAAAATTCATAAACTAAGGATTGAATAAGTTATTTTCAATATAATAACTTTTTAGTAGCAAATTCTCAATCAATATAAATGGAGGAAAAACAATGTTCTTTGCTTTGTGTATTACTTTATTTTGTATATAGCTTCTTGATTAAGTATTTGAGTAATTCTAATTTGGTACTTTTGTATGCAGTTTATTCTTTTTTTTTACATATAGAATATGCAGTCTATTCTTTGCTTAGATGTACTAGACAATGATACCGAATATTTAACTATCGATAACAACCCAAAAATAAGAGATTACGTAAAGAATTTAATTACACGATCTCTACAATTATTCAAAAAATATGGAGGTATTATATAATAGAAGATAGGAAAAATGTTATGTATCTAACAATTTCCTTTCCATTACAAAAGTTTTTTGTATGCATCAGATGCACAATAAATTACGCCCATTACTATAGGCGGTGGTTTTTTTATTACACAAAGAATGTAAAACCAACTAAGATGCAATAGAACTAGAGGTTAACTACTTAAACTTTGAAGAATATGTTTAGATGGATTATGAATAACTCTAAAAATCCACGCACGCATCGCTGCCAAAAATACCAGTGATAAATAATTTAAGAGATTGATTTTTTAGTAAGATATTATCAATCTAAGATTGGATTTGTACATGAACACTCAAATTAATTTTCAGTTTTTAAAATACTCAAATTAATTAAGTGAGAAAAGGGGATGATTAGCAATAAAATTTGAGAAATACAGTGAATTAAACATGAAGTTTTGTCATGGGAAAAGCTGAAACTAGTTTTTGATTTCAAGACAAACAAAACATTATGCTGCAAGAAAAATCTTCAATTGTGGCAATCATGTTTCGCTATTCTTTGCATGGCAATAATTTGATTTGGCAAAATCAACATCTTGGTTCTTTTGTGTTTTTAATTGCATGGATTCTAAAAAAATTGAAGGATAAATTGAGGTAATGAGGAAGGAGGAGGAAGGGAAGTGAATGGCGAATCGTGGGTGAAGGGAGTGTAAGATTAGAATAGATGAGAAAAGAACATAATACCCCCAAACTTAAAGATTGGCTAACGGAAATTAAACGATGGTGGGAATTTACAAAAAATGGTGCGACTAAAGTGGGAGTATAAAAAATGAACTAAAAGGTGGGAGTTTACGAAAACGTGTAACTAAAAGGTGGGAGTTCGCAATTTGTCTTAATAAAACTAAACCAGATAGTTAAGAGAGTGAAAGAAACAACTTTGAAATTTGCAGTATAAAACTGAATCTCATTGTATAATTGAACTCAATGCACTTACCTCCTCTTCAAGCTTCTTTTCAGTCTCATTTTCCTTGAGAATTTCATTCCATTTTTCTTATTGAAGTTGCATATGGTATCATAAACACCCCTAGGTATGCTTAGTCCCCGTATTGTTTGAGGTTAGTTGGGGACTTTTCTATTCTATTGTTTGCTTTCACTATTTGGGTGTCTATTTGGGTTGTTTGGGTTGTTGCTTTATGTATGCACTACTGTTGTCTTAGGTGTTATAGATTTGTCACTTTTGTGGCTTATTTTGTAGAAATGTTATCTCACACACTTTACGGGTTTTTTTTATTATAGTCCCGGATGTTTCGCGAGACACTGGTAAAAAGTATTTATGCATAATGCCCGCCAACTATGAAGCTATCAACTTATATTACCCACATTGGATGAAGTTATAGCAACCTTTGATTTACAACTTACATTAGATACACTAGTTGGATTTAATTACAAGGATTGCGCTTGTCTTTTTTTTATATAGTTTTTGGTGTGCTTGCAAACAATCAGCATTAGGAACGGTTGAGATTTCAATTTTTTTTCCAGTATTAATCTTTTTGTTGAACTAACTTCTCTGTAATTATGCTTGTTTATTCACTTATGATTGTAAATGACTTTTATTTTAATCAATAATATTGATCTAAATATTTGTATTATAATAATTAATATACTAATATGTGTCTATAATATAATATATATAATATATATATATATATATATTGTATATATATATATATATATATACTATATAATTATATGATATATATATATATATATATATAATATATATATAATAATGTATATAATATATATATATATTATATATATATATTATAAGTATATATATATAGTTATATATAAGTGAAGGGGGGAGGAAGATGTGTCCCCCTTCAAAAATACAATTATACCCTTAATGAAATTAAATGTTTTTTCTATTAAAATAAAAATAAAAATTAAATTAAAAGTCATTGCCATATTAAATGCAATTTTCTAATTATTGTCATATATATTGAAAATGGAATAAAATTTGAAATTTCAAAATAAATGTTCAATGAAGTTGAATATATGTTTTATACTAGACATTAGAAATTAAATGAATTGTGCATTGAAAAATTGAGTAAAAATTAGTCGGACAATGTAACTTAATTAATAGAGGGAAAACGAAAAATTTAACATGAATTTTCCTAATAACTTAATATTTTACCGAACTATAGATTGATTATCATTTAGTATCGTATCTTATTATGTTAATCAAAACTTTTCTATTTTATCAAAACTATACACATATTTTTCCACTTTATTTAAGCACAAATTTTCCTCCATTCTAATACATCTCACTTAATTATATATTTGAATATTGTTTACAAAACAAACTACAAACACAACATTGATTAAAGTGTAATAACAAATAAATTAAAGTTTAGTCTAATGTATAGTAACACGAACAAATAACTAATTGATGTTACAAATATGTTTAATTTGACAAGCACGCATAGGCGTGCAAAAAAATACTAGTATTATATAAGGAAGGGGGAGGAAGATGGTGTCCCCCTTTAAATGACCTTTATAACCTTAATGAATTTTAAAATTTTTTTAAATTGAAGTGCCATAACTACCTTTTACTTATTATGAGATTTAAATCAAAATTTTATTTATTATGTGACTTAATTAGTACAAAAAGCTAAATCAAAGAACATTAGTCCAAATGAATTGAAAACATATGGTATAATATTGAATTTCATGTACATTTATTTACAACTAATTCCATTTAGATAATTGTATTGCTTTTTTTAACATTTTAATTTAATACATCTATATAATCATTTTTAATGAAAATATTACAATTTTTATACGTCTAAGCACGCATCGCGTGCACATAAAAACTAGTATATATAATAAAGAAAGGATCAGTGAAAACCAATTGATTGGTGAAACTAAAAACCTTAAATCGTCAACCATTCATCTTTAGAAATTAATCACATCCATTGAACTAATTTTCCATCATAACCATACACTTCAACACCACATACATGTCACGTCAGCGCCACATGCCACGCTACGCCGCCATGTCAGCACCTAAGCCACATCAGCAATGCCACGTCAGCGCACTGATGTGGCACCGCGTGGCACTGATGTGGCTGTGACGTCAGTAATGCCACGTCAGCACTAACATACGTGGCACTAACATGGCATGCTGACATGGCCGGGGGTGCTGACTTAGCGCGATGTCAGCATGCCATGTCAGTGTCACATCACGTCAACATGCCATGTCAGTGCCATGTCACGTCAACGCTGACCGTGGGCGATGCTACGTGGCCTGGGGCTCTTGACTGTGGCATATGATGTATACTGATGTGATTGCGCTGACGTCCAGTGTTGGTAGCTGACTGTGCGGTGATGTAAATTGTAATTATTATAATCATATATAATATATATATATATATAATATATATATGTATATATATATATATATATATATATATATATTATATATATATATTATATATATATATATATATTAATACTTATATATTATGATGTAGATATAAATTTGTTACAATTTTATATACAAGGTAAAATTAAATTTAAAATAGAAGCATAATTATGACTCTTTTTTCGGTCAAATATTCAGGAGTGTTTATTTTGTAGAAGTAGTTATTTGTGACTAAAAAAAGGGTCAAAATTTTGTAATATAGTAACTCAAAAAAGGGTCACAATTTATTAAACAAATTGACTCACAACAACGTTGTGAAATCGTCACAATTAGTTCACTATATTAGACCCAAAAAAGGGTCACAAAATACCTGCCTTGAAAATAGTGATCATTTTTAAATGAGTCACAAATAAATAATTTGATTGAAAAATGGATCACTATATGCCTTGTTTTCCTGTAGTCATTTTTTTATTTTGTTTTATTTATTTTAAAGTGGTTGCCACATGAAAATGTAGGTGTGACCACACTTTAAAAGTGGCTTATACGCGAAAAATTTAGGTGTGGCATGTTCCACTGAAAAGGTGCTAGAACTTAAATACTCCGTATATATTAAACTTTATATAATTCTTGCATTGCATGAGTATTAATAAGTTATACTAGTTTATATAGAGCATGTTCGGCAAGAGTAGTGGAGGAAGTAGCGTTRAGCAGTAAAAGTAGCGGGTGGATGAAAAGTTAACAGGTAGCAGTAGAAGTAGCGCTTATGGGTTAAAATTAGAATTTTTAATATGAYAGTTCGACAATAGTATCATTTTGATTTATATTTGAAGAAAATTAAATTAAAAATTCAAAAAAACGCTACCGCTACCTATAATACGTTACATATTCATCCTAGCATTTTAAAATTTTAACGTTTATTGCTATTCTTTATTCAAAACACTACCTTGCTGAACAGTAATTAAATTTATTGAGTAGCATWKWAATCCACTKAAAATACTAAACAATCATATAACGTGATACATGTTACTTTGTAGGGCTCTCATTTACGGTTCTTGGTGTTGCCAAGTGAACCTAATTTTCACTAATATATATTCCTATATTCCATTTTCTGGCTAAGTTTGTGATCTATCCTTTACAATTCAGCAACTCCACTTCTTCGAAATGGCAACCTCAATRCCCCCKCACACACAAGTTTCAGAGCAATCAGATGATGAGAAGATTAGACAGCTACAARTCTCCCTTCCGAATGATTCGTGGTTTGGTTTTCCAATGTATTTGTATCAAGGTTTTTGGTGCTTGAATTTTTTATTTGAGGGAGTAATCGCATTCCAAAACAACTTTCAAYCATATGATAGTGATATCATATTAGCAAGTTTGCCCAAAACCGGTACAACATGGTTGAAATCCCTCCTCTTTGCCATTACAAATCGCAARCATATATCCATGGCCAATGATACTTCCCAACACCCTTTGTGCACCAAAAACCCTCATGAGCTCATCCTCAGTTTRGAATACGACATTTATCAAAAAGTCATTGGAAATCAACCCGATTTAAGTCAATTACCCTTGCCTCGATTATTCAATACCCATATTCCTTACATGTCATTGCCGGTTTCAATCAAGACCTCGAAATGTAAAATTGTTTATGTGACTAGAAATCCTTTTGACACTTTCGTTTCAGCATGGCATTTTTTCCTCAAATTTGATGTACACAAGGATTTGAACCCAAGTATGGAAATGATGGAAYYGTATATATGTAAGTTTTGCAAGGGAGAGTACCCTTTGGGTCCRTATGAAGATCATTTATTGGGATATTGGAAWGAGAGCAACCAAAACCCACAAAAGGTGTTGTTCTTGGAATATGAAGGATTAAAGAAGGATCCAAAGACTCATGTCAAAAGATTGGCTGAATTTGTGGGATTTCCATTTTCAGATGAAGAGAAAAATGAGTCCATTATCGATAAAATAATAGAGCTTTGTAGCTTCAAAAACATGAAAGAATTAGAGGTCAATAAGAACGGAAAAGCTATTCCTTACTTTGAGAACAATGCTTTCTTCAGGAAGGGCGAAGTTAATGATTGGATRAATTACTTAACTCCTTCTATGGSTAASCAAATTGAAGATATGTTACAAAAGCTCAAGGAAGCTGGTTTCACWTTTAATCATCATCAATCAACCTCTTAAACAAGAATAGATCGATTGATTATTGCTATATTTATTATCTTTTTTCAATAAGGGTCCTTTTTGTTCTTGAATTGTACTGTTTGTAGAAGTACTTCCTCTGTTACGTTTTATTGGCAATTTTTGATATCATTTGAGATAGGTAAAATATTCAAGTGTGTCAATAAAACGTAATGGAAGGAGTATTATATTCTTAATGATGTAATAATCGTATGTTTGCTGAATACACATATGTTGTATGGTTGATGTTTTTTGTATGTACTTTTTCCGTTTCGAATTACTCGCTACATTTTCTATTTAAAGATATTTCAATTTACTTGTTACACTTGTTTTTTGGGCAAAATATTAACTCTATCACTCTCCTCTCACATGACCCCCTCTTTTTCTTCCACAAAATTCACCTAGGATAATAACAAGAAAGGATCGATTGATTATTGCTATTTATTTTCTTTTTTCGATAATAATGGTCCTTTTTATTCTTGAGTTGTATGATTTGTATATGATGATATTGTAATTTTAATGATGTGATAATTGTATGTTTGATGAATGCACCGACGAATCTTATTCATATGTTGTATGGTTGATGTTTTTTCTATGTATTATTATTGTAACGGTATTGCTAATGGATGTAGCGTTATATGAGAACTGAATACATTTCTTAAAATGATATATACTTTGAAGTGCAAGAAAAATTACGCGTCAATCAGTGTAACTAATGTCTATATTTATTTAATATTTTCATTTTTAATTTATTT
The DNA here is from genome assembly GCA_008642245.1 of Bassia scoparia. Lineage (NCBI taxonomy): Eukaryota > Viridiplantae > Streptophyta > Magnoliopsida > Caryophyllales > Amaranthaceae > Bassia > Bassia scoparia. The sequence goes on along the minus strand of SNQN01010993.1, from coordinate 11,918 downwards.
TATCTAACGCCTCGACAATGCTTGTAAGGTTTTGCGTTATTTTAATACTCCGTACTTTAATTTCCTTGTTCTTAGCCTTTTGTGTTTTTTTTTCCATTATCTGTGTTGGGAGTGGCCCAAATCTTAAAGCCCAACTTCTGTTTATGTAAGAACAGATCGATTGATTATTGCTATTTATTACTCCGTACTATCTTTTCTCAATAATGGTCCTTTTTATTCTTAAGTTGTAGGGTTACTCCTGTCGTTTCTTTTTACCTGCACTATTTTCTTTTTTGAAAGTTTCAAAATTAGTAAACTTTGATCAATTTTTTTGACAAACTTATAATGTAGTGGTACAATTTGGATTAAAAACATAATAGGGGTACGAAATGGCAAAAGGCAAAAATTAAGTGGTACGAAATGGAATTTCCCCCCCAAAAAAAGGAAAATGATTGAGCAACCCTAAGAGTTGTCAACCCTCTAAGGCACAAGAGAATAAAATATTATTATATGTGTAATAAATTAGAGAAAGATGACTTATAAAATAAAGTTTTAATGTTTTCTTGACCAATGAAAATTCAATATTGGGAGGGTTCGTTACCAACCCTTATAGTCACCCTATCACTCCCCAAAAAAAATGTAACTTCTCTACAATTAGTTAGTTTTCCATTTAACGATAAAGAGGAAAATGAGTCGGTTATCGATTAAATAATAGAGCTCTGTAGCTTTAGAAACATGAAAGAATTAGAAGTCAATAAAAATGGAAAAGATGTTCCTTGGTATGAGAACGGTGCTCTTTTTAGGAATGACGGAGAAGTTAATGATTCGATTAATTACTTAACTCCTTCTATGGCTATGCTGCTATGCATATTGACAATTGAGGGTATGCTTGAAAACCACAAGCATGCCGGTCTCTCTTTTAGGCATCATGAAGCAACTAACAATAAACAAGAATAGCTTGCATTGATCATCAGTTCATTGATTATGGTTATTATTAATCTTTTTTCAATGTTTATTTATTTATTTACTTATTTATTTACATGTCTGAATGTTTAATATTTATTTGATTTTTTTTTACCGATGCAATAATCAGGGTCGTTCCTGACATTTTAGGGGTCCGCGGCGAATTTAAATTAAGGGCCCCTTGACGAGTGATTAACATGGAGTGTGGGAAGTATATACAAATGTTCTCTTACTTTTCTTTTGGAAAGTGTAATGGTAATAACTTGTAAGAAATAAAAAAACATTGCAGTTATATGGTAATTTTTTTTATATGAAAAGGTGTAGATTAGAATTGAAATGAAACAAAATAAGAATTTAGTATATAATAATAATAATAATAATAATAATAATAATAATAATAATAATAATAATAATAATAATAATAACAATAATAATAATAATAATAATAATAATCATAATAATAATAATAATAATAATAATAATAATAATAATAATAATAATAATAGAAGGCATTTCTGAAGAAGGAGGTTGCAGTTTTCAAAAATCGTATGGAACAAAACGAACAATACCATCCTCATAATCAGGTGGACCCACATAAACAGGAGATTTGCAAGTGAAACACCCTTCTTTTCCGGCACCTACCACTACTAGAATTTCGCCTAAGGCCGACCGAAAATATCAACCGAAAAAACATCGGCCGGTAACACCGACCGAAACCAGTCGGTGTAATATATCGAACGAATTATCGATCGGTATTACCGACCGATTTTAAAATCGGTCAGTAATTTTTAATTTTTTCCTCCAAAACTTTCTCTGCATGAGCACAAATTTTTAAAAATATAATAATAATTATTTATCTCCGACCGAAATATCGGTCGGTGTACCGACCGATTTACAATTCGGTCAGTGAAAAATCATTTTTTTCGATTTTTTTATTGCTGAGTGTTTGAGTATTATGTCGGTCCAGTCAAACTCTATTCTCTCACTCAAACCTCACTCAAACCTCACTCAAACTTTCATCTCTCACTCAAACACTCATCTCTCTCCCTCTCTCCACCGACTCTCTCACCCTCACCGACATTGACGACGGTCTCTCTCTCTCTCTCTCTCTCTCTCTCTCTCTCTCTCTCTCCCCTGCTGCCACGTTTGTTCAACGACTCCCTCTCTCTCTCTCCCCTGTTGTTACCATCGTACCACCGCTCCTCTCTCTCTCTCCGCCTCACCGCGACTCCTCTTCTCTCGCTCCTCTCCTCTCATTAGAACCCATTTACCGATCGAAAATCGATCGGTGATGACGGTCGGCCGAGACGATTTTTCTTGTAGTGTACCTTTCCGGCTATCCCTGTTGATCATCACCTTATTGGTACTATTTTGTTATTGTGTTGGAGCAGATTAGGGGCTTTCCGCGTGGTAATTCATGCGGTAGAGATGGCTTGCGTGCTCAGCACCTCTTGGATTGCTTGGGGGTGTTGTTGTAGCAGTTTCCGATGAGTTGAAGGATGCTATTACTCAGGTTGTCAATCTGTTTCTTGCTAGAAAGTGTCTTGTTGAACTTGGAGGATACATTGCTAGTGCTCCTCTTACGCCACTTCTTAAGCCTGGTGGTGGTATTCGGCCTATTGCTGTTGACACTATTTGGAGGCGTCTTGTCTCTAAGGTCGGAGTAGCTCTGATTGGTCCGCGTTTAGGGAATTACTTGAGAGGTCTCCAGTTTGGAGTTAGGGTTCCGGCAGGTGGTGAGGCCATTCTCCATGCTATCAATCGTCTAGTTGAGGCCCGTGGAGCTGATGGTGGCCTCTCCATGTTGTTGGTGGATTTTCATGATGCATTCAATTTAGTCAATCGATCAGCTTTGTTAGGTGAGGTTCGACAACATTGTCCTGCTCTTTCAAGTTGGGTTGTATTCTGCTACTCTTCTCCGACGCGGTTGTATTATGGGGAGCATGCCTTATGGTCTTATCAAGGTGTGCAACAAGGTGATCTTCTCGGCCCTTTGCTTTTTTTCTTTAGTTCTACATCCGTTGGTGTGACGAATTAGAGATTCTTTTGAACTATCTCTTAAGGCTTGGTACTTGGATGATGGCACTATCATTGGTGATACTTTGGTGGTTGGTAAGGTTCTGGAGATGATTTTGGAGGTGGGGGCTCGTTTGGGTCTCCACGTGAATGTTCAGAAGACTAAGGTCTTCTGGCCATCGGAGGACCCACGCAGTCGTCTGACGGGTGTCTTTCCTCTAGATCTTGGTCGACCTACGCATGGTGTTAAGTTACTTGGTGGTTCCGTTATTACGGATTCTTCTTTTTTATAGGAGTTGGTCTCGGTGCGGGTTTCGAAAACTATTGTATTGATGGATGCTGTTGCTAGGCTTAATGATCCCCAGTGTGAGTTATTTCTTCTTCGTGCGTGTATTGGAGTTTCTAAACTCTACTTTGCTTTACGCACTTGTCCGCCTCCTCTTTTTGAAACGACTCAGTTATCTCTTGATGCAGCTCTTCGAGGTTCTTTGGAGCGTATTGTGACTGCTTAAGGGCGTGGTTTTGGTGACTGGCATTGGCGACTTACCACCTTACCACCTTACCATTTTCTTATGGAGGATTGGGTGTTTATTCAACTGGTGATGTTCGATATTATGCTTTCCTCGCATCCAGTTTGGAGTCTTCTTGTTAACAAGCTTCGCTTCTTCGACTATCTGGTGTTGATGGTTCGGGTCCGGCCTTTGACGATGCCCTAGGTCTTTTCTACAGGACCGTGGAGACCGACCTTATGAGTAGTCCTAGTGAGATCGCTGCCCCCACACTCATGAAGAAATTGGCAAACATATATTGCACGAAGGTTACTTCTGTTGCAGAATCCACTTTCTCCTTATCTTCACGTTAGGTTGCCATATGGAAATCACGGCAGGGAGATCACTCTTCAGATTGGTTGCAGGCGGTCCCGATCTTGGGTTTAGGCTAGACCATGAACGATAAGACTTATCGTTCGGTTCTTTGCTATCGGTTGGGTGTTCCGTTGTTCTCTGTTTCGACGTCGTGTTTTGCTTGCTCTCGGGTTTTCGTTGGTGATATTTTTGGGGATCATGTTGTGTCCTGTGCTGGGATCGTTGGTATCAAGCATCGCCATAATGTTGTCCGCGATACTCTTCTTGACGTTTGTTTCCACTCTGGGATTTCCACTTGCAATGAGGTAAATGTTGGGTTGACTAGCGAAGGCGACGGGGCTCTTCGACCTGCAAATGTCTTACTCTATTCTTGGGACAACGGCTTGGATGTGTGTGTTGACCTGACAGGGACATCTCCTCTAACGCAATCTGGGTTGTCTAATTTCGTTCCTAGCCGGGTGGTGGCGGCAGTAGGCGCACAACAGAAGTGGGAGAAGTATTTGGAGCGGTGTAGGGCTATTGGCTACTGTTTCCTTCCTTTTTCCTTCTCTTCCTTGGGGGAATTGGATAAGGGAGCTATTGCGCTTCTGAAGCGGATCCAGACGTTTTCCAGGGCTCAGGATATTGGGACACATGCAGCTGCTCACATTTTCACTAGGATGGGTTTCGCTAAAGCTAGAGGAGTGGGGGCCCAGATTGTATCTCGGCTCCCATCCAACTTCTTGTAGATCTCTTAATGTTTTGTTGGTTGTAACGCTTGCCACGTTTAATAATAATAATAATAATAATAATAATAATAATAATAATAATAATAATAATAATAATAATAATAATAATAATAATAATAATAATAATAATAATAATAATAATAATAATAATAATAATAATAATAATAATAATAATAATAATAATAATAATAATAATAATAATAATAATAATAATAATAATAATAATAATAACAATAATAATAATAATAATAATAACTTAGGATTAATAATTTTACTACTAATATTAATGTAATAAAGATATCGGGAAAGATTAATGATAACGAAGAACTAGATTTGTACAAAGCGACAATACGCATAATATGCATAATATGCAAAAGAGATCGAATGGGAAGGATCGTAATTAAAAAAAAAAGAGCATTAAAAAAGTTTTAGCTGGGCTTCGAACTCGAACAAAAACACACGAGTGGTCTGCGGCTTGCACACTTCTTAACCATTGAGCTACAACAATTCTACAGTACCAAATTGCAAGTTGCTTTATATATTTATCAAATGTGGACCCAGGGCATGGGCCCAGCTCGCCTTGCCTCAGGGTCGGGGCTGGCAATAATAGTATTGTGAATGTAACAATAAATCTGATCTCATGTGTTTTGTGGTTCATTATTTTTCTTTGTGTTGCATAAGAGAAAGATAATATAATATATACTTTCTTTGTTTGTTTGTTTGTTTTTTTTTTTTGTGTGTTAAGAGAGTCACAAGGGCGGGGAAGAAAATCGATCCATTGATCTCCTAGAACCGAGAGAAAAGCTTTAACCCTCACTCTCATACTTTGTTTGTTTGTTATTTATCATTACGTTGTGTGATTTATAGGCATTTGAGAGAGATAAAGGAGTACGTAAGACATAACGAAAGAGAAACTCATCAACTATTTAGGAGACATATAGCGATACAAATTACTATAATAATTGGATTAATTAGTCCCATGRGATGCATGTTTTTCTTTTTAACGAGAAAAAACAATGGTTTCATCCATAGTAAAGTCAAACGACACTTAGAATTCCGACAACACTGACAAACACTAACAGACATACATAATACCTATGAACTTTATACATCAATTAAACATATTTGATTAAAATTTGGCTTAAATAATTCCCTCCATTTGAAGCAATACAGAATTGTGAGTTTGCCAAATTCGGCATTCTATTTGTCAATTAACTTAACATGATCATATTATGTCAAACTATTGACATCAAACTAATTGGCATTTTTTAAATGTTTTTATTCGACTATATGAACGTTCATAATTTGTGCCCCCCTATTTTAAAATCCTACGTATGCCACTGATTGCATTAAAAGAATTTATTGATTGATTGAAAATTTTTTGATTATCAATCAAGGGCTTCAATTAAAGACTAATGGAAGAATGTATTTATTGTTTTTAAGAATCAATTAATGTTTGAATTTTTGATTGATTAAGTTAAATTTTAAATATATAATTATAAATTAGGAAGGAATATAAAAGGTTTCAATAGTTTTTTTTTTTTTTTTTTTTTTTTTTGCAAAAGCAAAATTAGAGGTAAAATTGTATTTTGATATGGGACATCATGGCTTCCCTTGGCTTATATAATAGAGATATATATATATATATCACTGTCATTACTATATCAGTGTCCTTAATAATAAATGATATAGTAATGGCAATGGGTAGATATCGGTGTCAAAAATATATATACATGTGTATATTTACGACACCAATATCTATCCATTGCCATTAATATCATTTATTATTAAGGACACCCAATAACCGTAAGAGTTCAAATGTACAATATGTGATAAATCGGGTGCCCTAGCCCTAGGGACGTCAAAAGCTGACCTGATTTGCTAACACGATCTGAACCTAACCCGAAATTACTGGGTTTGGGTTGAGATTTTTGACCTAAATGTTTAAATGGCTCGATTTGAACCTAACCTGCAGTTAAATGGGTTAGGTTCAGGTTGAAAAGTCCAACCTGAAACGACCTGCCACTTCTATGATAAAATGAGAAAACACGGTTTGTAAGATTAGGGCTCGTTCGACATTGTTGTGGTTTTCTGTTTTTTGGTTTTTTGTTTTCAAAAGTCATGAGAAATGTAGCGTGTAAAAGATAAAAAATTACCTAGACTTCTTGAAAACATGATAATTTTAAAACTGACAACAAAAAAGTGTAAACCACTTTTTTTGTTTCTTGTTTTTGGTTTTTTGTTTTAAAAAAAACGGAGAACTGAAAACAAAAAACAATACCAAACAACCCCTTAATTATTAGTTTTGTTGGTTTGTTTTTAACTTGGTTTGTAACTTGAAAGACTAAGTAGTACCGTTGTTGGTATGTTTGAACACTTTGGTTTGAGTTCTTTCAGATATATTATGAAGGATTTCTTTTCATATATTTACCTATGTTGACAGATTACAAATCAGGTCACCCCATTTTTTAGCAGGTTATGTTACGTTTCAAAATCCTAACCTGCTAAGTTAACAAGTTAGGTTTGGGTAAAGTTTGGCTGACCTGTGAACCTGCTGACCCAAACCTGTTAATGATCCGACTTGATCTGTTTGACGCCCCTACTAGCCCTACAAGTCAAAAACACATGTGATGCGTGAGGAACAAATTATTTGCTAAATATAAGGCGCTAAAATAAGCCATGCAATAGTTTTTTTTTTTTGGAATTGTCTATGAAATACTCTTGAGGTTTAACGTTTTCTACAATATACCACTGCAAAAAAAAATCGTCCACAATATACCCCTCAGGTTTGATAACTTTCTATAACATAAACTTAATGGTTAAATTGAACAAAACATATGGTTAAGTATAGTTTAAAAAATCATAAAAAAAACACTCCTCCATGCCAATTAAAGGTTAAGTTCAATTAAAGATTTTATAAACATTTGGTTATCACGTAGAAGGGTACTAAAACTCAGGGATTTATTGTAGAAGAATTTTTTTTTTGTAGTAGAAAACGTGAAACCTCGAAAGTATTTCATAGAAAATTCTTTTTTTTTTGGTTTTTTTTGTGCGAATGAGTCACAAAGGCGGAGTATATTAACAATGGGAGAAGGAGTATGAAGATTCGAACTTCTAACTACATGGATTAAAGGTGGAGTTGAATCCATTGCTCCAACCTCCCATCCAAACAGTTATTGGCTTATTGCCACCGAAACAGACGCAGGCATGCAGCACAAGGCGGTCCACAATAGTTATTTCTTGTTTAATTGTATGAACTGCTATTTTCTTTATTTATTTATACAACAACCACATTTACTACTCCAGATAATACAAGTTGGTTCACATACTGACATTCAGTCTTAAATTCTTAATTACTGCATTGATTATTTGATTTAGTATATATGCACGTTTTCTACGTTGGTCCTAGCTTGTTGGGAATAAAGATATGATAGATAACGAGATTATATTATCGTCTATGATATTATAATTAATAATTAAGAATTTCTTTTGAGATTGCATAATGAGCCACACATAATCAGGGGCCGATCTACAAAGGATCTTCATGTGTCGTATACTCGTATGACCCACCATTATTTGAAGCACGCATACATATTTTTTCTGATCAAATCTAGTCAAACATAAGTCATCAATGGTACAATATTTTATACAAATTGTTTGTACTGTTAATTTTTTTTATTCATGTGAATTTATTTTTCTGATATGAATATTTGAACGTATTTTTTATTATGAGCTTATCTGATTTTATTTTTTGTATATAAACTTATTTGAACTTTTCAAAAGTTGTTTATGAGAAAAAAAATAATAAGTTTGTTATTTCAATTTAGCTATATTTTTAAAAAGAACTTTTTATAATGAACTTATATCTTAACATATTTACTGATATGAACTTACTGAAATTTAAATTCAAAAAAATAGACCTATAAATTGTTATGATTTTTTAGATTGTCAACAAAATGTGTTATAGTTGCTAAGTAGGATAAATTTGTTAGCACCGTTAACATGAACAATAGTTTTAGAATTTCATTAAAATTGAATTGCAATTTATATTCCTCTCTCAAAATATTTAGCAATACATTCATATCCAATCTCTATTATATAAGGGAAAGGGGAGAATATTGTTTCCCTCAAAAAAGAAATAAATAATTAACAATTTTGTTAGAAAAAATATTTCTTTTTTTACTTCCTATATATACTGAAATGGTATGTGTATCAAATATTTTCAAACAAAATTATATAAATAGAAATAAATTCTCTTCTCTAAAAAAACACTCTCCTAACCCTAAATTATTCTTTACACACAACTTTGATGCTGGTATAATCCAATTTTTTCTACTGCTATTTTGCTTATTTGTTTATGAGAGTTTTATCACAATTTTGGGTTTTTCTACTTTATGAGAATTTATCCAATTTTTGGGTTTTAACTTACTCCTTTTCTAGGTGTTTGGAGTTTAGTTTTCTTATTTTTCCCTTAAGAATACAGATTATCTAGGTTTCTAATTAAAATTTTTTCATTGGTTGAAAATGGATATTTAGGGCTTCACAATCTTAAAAATTTCAGAAATCACAAGGTATGATCATTCAAACAATTACGCAGCACAGCGTATGCCGAATCAGAGCGACGCGGATTGTATTGCTTCGGATTAAGATTTTTATTAAGGCTATTTTAATCGAATATGTGATGTAACTAGTTCTTATGTGTTTATATTTTTGTTGAATTTTTTTTATTTCTTATGATTGTAATTGTTTTCCATTCATTTATATTATAAAATCCTTTCCTTCCGTAAAAAAAACAGATAAAGGACAAAATTCATGACCGTTTTACAAGAAAAAGAAGAATAAAACTGTAGGGTGTAAGACGAAGCTTTTAGACTTATCTATATATAGGAAGGGGAGGAAAGATGGTGTCCTCTTAAATGACCTTATAACTTAGGATTTTTTGTACTTCCCACTTTTAGTTCCCAAATCTAAAACTCCCACTTTAGTTTTTTTTTAAACTCCCACTTTTACTTACTAAATCTAAAACTCCCACTCTTAACCATCCGTTACAAATTCTGTTAAGCCGGGTTATTTTCGTAATTTCCTCGTTTTCTTCTTCCCCTTCTTCCTTCCTGGATTTTCCCAAGTCCTTTGCCATGGCTATCATGGCAACTAAAAATCCTGCATGATTTATCTGTTACAACCATCCCCTCTTTCGTAACAAAACACTATATTTTGTTGAAAATTTCTTACAATCACTACTCAATTCTCTCTTACTCACACCACATTTCATAACATCCCATAAGAAAATTACTCACAGCTTGAGTAATTAAATAGCAAACATGGCAGGCGAAGCAAGGTCTCCAAAATAGGGCCAAACCTTGCAAAATGGTCCATTAGAAGCAACATCACCCACCTCCACAAGAAATATGGGCTGTATATCACCCAGCACTTGCGAGCCCCACTCGCCATTACCTAATTGAAAAACAAATTCAAAACCCTAAATTGTTTCATACAAGAACAAATTAAACATATTATGTTGCAAAACAAAATTGTGAATGAAAATTGAATTCACCTAAAATTCCAAAATTTCGCTACAATTTGAAGAAGTTAAGCCATTGGAGCTTCGAAGAGAATGTCGATGTAAGGAGAAGAAGATGAAGTAGGCCTAACTTAACGGCATAAGTAAACAATTCAGTTAAGAGGTGGAGTTTTAAACATTTGGTAAGTAAAAGGTGGGAGTTTAAAAAAAAAAACTAAAAGGTGGGATTTTAGAATTTGGGACTAAAAGTGGAAAGTACAAAAATCTAACCTTAATGAATTTTAAATTTTTTTGAATTGAAGTGCCTAACTACCCTTTACTTATTATTGAGATTAAAACGAAATTTCATTTATATGTGACTTAATTAGTACAGCTAAATCAATGAACATTAGTCCAGATTGATTGAAAACTATGGTATATAGATTTCATGTTACATTTATTTACAAACTAATTACATTAGAAAATGGTATGCTAATTAGTTATAAACATTTTAATTATATACATTACTAATATCATTTAAATGAAAATTACAATTATTAGACGTCTAAGCACGCATCGCGTGCACATAAAAATTGTGCACATAACTAGGGGAGGGGGGTTGTATTTTGTTAAGTAGGCGTGGGGGATTGTACCTAATAATTAGAAAGCTTTCGTTAGAACGAAAGCTTTCTAATTGTCCACTTCATCCGTTCCTTAATGATTTGTGTTAAAGCCCAACAAGTATATATATTTTTATTAAATACGAAGTACAAGGGAAGGGATGAGTAAAAGTGTCCACCTATGACGAGTAAAAGTGTCCTCCTATGACGCTATGGTATTATTTCTTTGCCCTTAATAAATAAACTAAATTAATTAAAAATGCATTTACAATTTATTCAAAATTAGCTTAATTAATGTAAAACAATTAAAAACTGGCYATAATTTTGAAAATAYAAATTATGTCATTAACTTATCAATCAATCACAAAAATTGATTTAAAATTGTCAAAATTACAAACAATGACCGAATATTTATAAGGCAATTGACTCTACTGTATAGATGCAATTCTCTTCTCATCTAAAAACATTCCAAGACATGCTATAAAAATTATGCATACATGCCTAATTTTTTTTACATTATTCATGGTGTATCAAATTACTCCGTATTAGTATGCAAACTATACTATGGAGTATATAAACACAATTCCCTCTACATCATAAAATCCAATTTAAAAAAAAATCAAGCACGCATCGCGTGCACCAAATCCTAGTTTGTACTACTGTCTCCTTCCACTTTTCTTTGCAATCACAAATTTCTTTGAAATTATTGTAGACCACATTAATACAAGTACGAAGTACATAGCAAAAACAAGGGACGAGAGGAAGTAGAGACTCAACGCAGCTATAGACAAAGCGTGGGTCAATATTTGGTCAACACAACAAAGGTTGATGGAAAATGTTACGTACAATGCGTTGAGACAACAATTGGCATATATTTGGACAATGTTAGAAACTTAGAAGCCCTTGTTAGTTTATTTTCAGACAATGTTAAGATTTGTGTGAAATTTATCTTTTTTTTTTACATAGAAAAATATGAAAAGTGCCAAAAAGGTTATGAACAGTAACCGCGCTATATCTATAGTCGCACTACGTTTATCATTTCTCCAAGGGACGGAGGGCAGACCCATTTATTAGCAGGTTCAATATGTGACATGTAACAAGGCCCCCAAAAATAAGGGGCCCAAATGTTTTATTAAAAAAAACCCAGTTTAGCGATTGATTTTAGCGATCGCTTCTGATCGATCGCTAAATGGACAAAAGCGGTCGCTAAAGTAAAAAAGCTAGTCGCAAGTTTTTAAAAATTCGTTAA
>SNQN01010992.1:0-20242 GCA_008642245.1 Bassia scoparia | reverse complement strand
AAAAATTTGATTTAGCATATTATGAAGGCAATTAGTTTGTTTTGACATTAAAGTGTGGAAAGATTATTCTAAAATTATTACTAAACATGTCATATGAATTGGAAAAGGATCTATTTAATGGTGGTTGAGAGAGTTATCGGATGGGGATTATTTAATTGTCTGTTAAATGGAGTCGAAGATTTATTTGGTCGACATATTTACCTTTTGACATATTTTTATGGATCATCGTCGTGGAAAAAAGATATATTGATGTTAAAAGAGATTAAAGCTTGCTTGGTTTTTGGGCAGAAATTAATTGATTTATGTGAGTTAAACTAGGGACTAATAAGATATTTATATTAAAGTGTTAAGATAATTCTAGCTAATTTTTTGACAAAAAATATATATGGTGATGCGGACTGATTGCAGTTGAAATTGGATTTTTTGGGATTGTAAGGGGAATTTTAATCGAAATAAGATTTATTTAATGGGTATAATCAATTGCTAAATAGTATATACATATAATAATCTTATTTTATATAAGTAAACATATAAATTATGTACAAGTAATAATAGTTATGAGGGGGTCTTAGCGAAATTAGACCAATGTTACCATTGGTTTTGACTATCAAGAAACCTGGTATCAGATTTGCTCAAGAGATGTTGACAGATACAAAGCAGCAAGTTAGTTAAATACAATTTTGGTACATTCGAGGTAAAATAAAAAAGTCGGACTCATATTGGTGACACTTAATACCAATGAAGTATTTTCTTAATTCCCATGAGAGAACCTAATCTTGAACTATATTAATCAAAATAATTAAAATAATATAATTTAATGTATACTCAAGTGAATACAGATCATACTGCAATCATAATATTGTTAATATTGTAAACATACACATATATCAACCTCATTATGAACGTATAAATATATAACATAGGCTAATAGAAGAGTGTTTACGGTAATACTAAAATGAAACTTCAGCAATGGAGTCTAATTATGGTTGGGGATAATTATTGTGTAAGGTTACAGGACACTCTCAAAAGGCTACGTCAATATTACTATAATTACATTTTTGAAATGGAGAGATTAATGTATCATATAACGAAAAAACATTTAACAATTGATGAGGAACATAAATCAGTCTAAAATGATGATTTCTGAAATTTAAAGAAATATGGAAGGGAGTGACAATTAAGATAAATTATAATAGAATTTAATGGTGGAGTAGGAAATATGGATTGTTCGGTGTATAATTGATAGGGGTTCGAATTGTATATAAAAACCTAAATATTAAATACATAAGTATCAAAAAGGTACTGAACAGGCTAAAGTTAGAAAACCTAAAAATACAGGTTTAAATACAATAAAATTTTGTGAAAATACATATCACACACACAGATATAATATTAAGGAAAAGTACATAAAAAGACTAATTTACGGACAACCGAAAAATAGAGATTTGTGGACAATCAAAAAGCATGCCAACCATTATATTTTTAAAAAACGTATTATGTACAAACTAGCAAAATAACATAAAACAATATAATATCACATAAAACTACAAAATAAACATTTAAAACTACATTATACATATCTAGAAACAAGCTGCGTAACTTATTCAACGGTAGCACAACAGGTTTTCACCGAAACAAAAATAACAACAACAATTACAACAATATCATAACAAATACATATTATCATAGAACTAAATAACATAACACATTTTCACATAAAACAGATCTAATAAAATAATAAAATTTCAAAAAAATATCGAGAATAAAACACTAATAGTTTAGAATAAAAACAGATACTAAACTTGAACTAGACTTCTACTTCTCAGTTGAAGGAGGACGACCGATAGAACTTCTCAATCCTCTTCGTTTTTTAAAATCAGTTTTGTCGAATTTCGCAAGTACTTTATCACTAGCTTTCACCGTTTTTACACACTGATCCTCGCCAATTTCAGAAGTTTTTTTAGAGACTCCATTCTTGATCGTTATTTTAGTCATTTTCTAAGAAATGAAAATGCAGAAGATGAAAATGAAAATGCAAAAGAYAAAGATTATAGAAGATGAAGATGATGAGAATGAAGAGAGAGAAAAYTGTTGCARTGCAACAGTTGAAAATGGAGGAAGAAAAAGAACTTCCACTTTTTGAAGAAAGGAATCTGAAAAGCCGCTTTTTATGGAAACCGTGAAAACGTGTACTATAAGTTTACAAAATATCACGTGACGTAGATTGGTTTCACAATATGTTATTGTGAACCCGATCTATATTAGTCTTTGTAAAGAATTTGTTGATAGAAGCATAAATTTCAGTGCATACTTTAMATGATATAGGGATGGGAATAAGATTGAAATTAAGGATGAAATTGTCATTTTACCCTTAATAGAGGTTTCATCTACTATCCTCCTAAATTATATTTCATTGATGACAAAATTATGTAAATAAGCATATCCCGATAACTTATATCACACCCCTTGGTGAACAGATAATGATTCATTTTATCTTCATCCTTATCCTTGGTTACCTCTTACTTGTTTATCCTTCCGAACCAATAAAACATTTCTCAAATCTCTTTCCTATCCTACTTCCTTACCTCTCCTACCAAACACTACGTAAACTTATAAGAGTGAGTATTTTTATCATCTTAATGAATTGACGATATCACCCTCCATTATTTAATGTTCAATTTGCTAACTTCTCTATTATACCTGGGCAATATAGTAATATTGATGTTACTACATAACAATTCGTGTCATTATCCTGGTCGTTGCCCCATTATCATACCAAATAATGGATTAAGAAATTACTATAAATACCTCTATTGTAAAATCGTTATCATTTTTCTAACTTTTATCATTATCCCAATAACATATCAAACACYGTATCTAATTTTTTTTAATGTTGACTGATATTCCAACACGGGGCAAAGAACACTAGTTGAAAAAAAAAAACCTCAAAAGCCTTCTGCCCTCCCTCGGTGTGCGGTAGCGCCGGATCGCCGGTGGCCTTTGCCTGCCTTTTAAAAAGGTCACCGGCCAACGAGTCGTTGTTCTCTCCCCTCCGTTTGGTAGTTTTTTTCTGTTTTTCTTTTGCTTTTTCAGCTACTAGTTTGTTTCCGCCCTTCAAGTRGTGTGGGTATTCATCACCTATTGACGTGTTGGGTTGTCGTCTTGTTTTGCGGGAGATCAGCGGTAGGACTCAGGTATTTTTGTGGAGTACTTGTCAATTAGTCTCTACGYAATTGAATTCTAAGTGTCGTTTTGGCCTTTTCCAATTAATGAAATCTTTTAGTTTTCGTATTAAATAAATAACATATCAAACGGTTTGTRAGAATGTCTAGAGAATAGACGTATTATTTTACCACTAAGCTAAACTTAATTAATTTGACATCAATGAACATTTTGTTAAAATTATACTTCTTCGATCGTCCAATTCATATTAACCACAACGTTTCCATTCTCACGCTAGCCCATGCATATTTTATATTGGTAATATATATCTTTAATTATGTTTTGCTAGAATTATTTGAAAAATGGATTATAATAAAATACATATTAGGTTTGTTTTGTTCGACTTATTTTTACGAAAAAATAAGTTCAGATAAGATTGTTTTATTCTAGTATTTTAGTGAAACGGAAGGAGTAGTTAGAGGGTCGTAATTGTTTGTTGGGATTTTTCCCCATACACCCCTGACTTTAAGCCTAATAACCTATATACCCCCGTGTTTTTAGAAACGCCTTATATACCCCTGACATCAGATATATTAGCCCAAATGCCCTTACTATGGATGGAAAAACTAACGGTGTTAGTTTTTGACACAATTAACCCTAATTCAAGTTATTTACCATTAATTCATTCAATGTCCTCCTTATACCACTTTGTAAAAACGTTTTGTAAATTATTTTGTCATCTTATACCCTAATGGCAGCAGTGTGTTTACTAAGGAATATAACATCATTGACGCTTTCAWYCGTCAATTCCTGCSAACGAGCGTCGAGATTGTCTTCCCTGACAATGTTAGTGTCATGCTGCAACATCCTCATTGCCCCATTTGKGTAACTTCTCATTCCCTAACAATCCCATATCAACCCAAGAAATCAATCATTATTGCTGATCATTACTAATTTCAGAAATTCAAGTATGGAGGAGAGAGAAAGGGGACCTGGATGGAAGTGACGGGAGACCAGTCGGGCATGGCGAGAAGGGCGGAAGCGGGGCCCAGTGAAGCAGGATCAATGGTGGTTGATACAATTAGTGTCACCATTTTTTATTAATTGATTTATTTGGTGTTGAAAACGCTAATCAAAATTGATTAATGGTTTGGGTGTATTTGAATTTTGAAGATGACAAAATTGGAAATGGAATTAAGCAAATKTGTGTMTTTCGGAATTAGGACCCTTCGAATCTTCATACTCTACTAGAAATTTGAAAGATGACCTGGAGGATTGATTTGGGACGAAATTGCTGGAWTTTTTTTGCCTACAATTCGTCATTGAATTATTGATTGCTGCGTGAAATTGCATTGTTGCGTGGAGTACTTGAAGGCACTCARAGTAGTTTCACCTCCTGGGAATTCACAACTTTGGTTTTCTATCATTTAGACTAATACTTTCACTCATCCTCCCATTCTTAATGCGTTTGAGATTAGATTTATGTTGTTCGATTTTTTTGATCGAATTTTGGCTGAGTTTTGGMGTGAGATGGGGTTTGGATTTATGGGTTTTGGGGGTGAGATGGAGGAGAGAGAAATATTAATGCCTAATTAGAGTCAAATGAGTTGAATTAGTGYTCAAATGCATAAAAGACTAACGGTGTTAACTATTTAACGGTTTTTGGCCTCATTAAGGGTATTTGAGTTATTTTCTCTAAAGTCAGGGGTATATGYGTTGTTTCAAAAAACACAGGGGTATATAAGTTATTAAGCCAAAAGACAGGGGTATATGAGGAAAAATCCCAAAAATAAATAGATGTATGATCCGAAATGTAAACGCAAGTATGGCACATTCTTTCACCAAAATCTGGTCGACACCAACCTTATACTTCATTCTTATCAAAAACGTGTTACGCCTTCATAATATATGTGTAATCATATTTTATCAAAATGTAACACTTTTACTGATACGAAAAAAGTATAATTCCATGCTAATTAACCCCATTTCTTACTTATCCGTTTGAAAAATTATGATCAAGACTGGAAAAACTCTTACTTCTTGACCTATCTTCACTCTCTAATAAAGTAATTAACGAGTACATGACTTTAGTGCTAAACAACGTTACTCCATTGAGATACCCATACAAACTCACACGGGAGATTAGTCCACTCGTCAAAAACGGTAGAAACTCTTCGTAGTAGTAAAAAAAAATCTAAAGTATGTGGGAAATATGGGACAACTATTTAATTAAGCTAATCAATCAAGAGATAATACGTGTGCTTCTGAATTTAGGCTCCGTTTGTTTCAAAGGAAAACAATTTTCATGGAAAATCATTTTCTAGGGAAAACAATTTTCATGGAAAATTATTTTTTAGGAAAAAGGTTTTCCTTTGTTTGTTTGATTAGAGGAAAACTCGTGAAGGAAATGAAAAAATGCAATAGAAATGAAGAAAGGGTGGGGTAATGAATAAGGGAGATGTGAGTAGTGGGGAGAAAATTGTGGCATTCCTTCTCTARAAAAGGAAAATGATTTTCCTTTTCCAAAGTGACATTTTCTCCTTTGAGGAAAATGATTTTCCACCTCTTTCCAAAACAAACAAATGATAACTAAAAGAGGGAAGAAAATTATTTTCCGAGAAAATYTTTTCCGTCAAAACAAACGGACCCTTAATACAAGTCATACTCATACTTACTCCTTTTAAAATTGGTCACTCACTCCTCTGCTGTGCTTTGCTCTTCAAAGTCATCCAATCTGACTTTGCCTTTGGGCAATTTTCCATACTATTTTGCTTGGTAAGTTGCTCTCCTAACTTCTTACAATCTTATGTAAGATCCCAACTCAATTCTATTTGAACCCCTTTTTTTTTAATACGAAGTAACATTTTTGCTGTTTTGTTTAATTTGTTTTTGTTGGGTTGTGAATTGTGATCAGTTCTGCTGTGATGTGGTATTATGATCRTACTTAATCCTTTTGAATCAAATATTACATTTATGATTTATGCTACCTAGATATTGTTTGTATTTACAATTTACAACAATGTCTAATGGGGATTTTATGAACAGAAATCTGAAATTTTATTCATTTTGATTCTTGATCTGAAGCCTGCAATATGAAATCTGAAACCTGAGATTTTTTTTAATATATAAAGGGAATTCTTTCTTGTTTATCACCTCGCAGATTTTGGGAGCAGCACGTGAGCTGTCCAGTGCCTGTAAGTCATGATTTCATGCTTAATTGCACTTTCAACACTTTTGTGTAAGTCATAACTTGCAATGGTGCCATACCTCAACYTTAAAGGTCTTGTTTMGYAATTAGCTGTTAAAGGTTAGACGATTAGGTGATTGAGCTGGCRGCTTTGACTAACTATTTGTGATAGCTGGTTTGATTAGCTGATAGCTATGATAATGTATAATAACCAAAAGCTATTGTGAAATAGAGTTTTTTCATCCCAAACCTCGCTTTTAAAACTCTAACTACCAAATAGGCAAACATGAAACACCCTAATTAGACTTTTGAGTTGGTCAAACCCTCTTTTTTCTCGAACCTTTTAACTATAACAAGTCCAAAGTTTTGAATCTTTGTTGATGATTGCAAGAAATAACATCTTTAGTTTGTATAGATGATCCTACTTATGAAATTAAGGCTTTGATTGGTTGATATAATGATATATCCCATAAGATCAGGCAGTCACACTGATTTCCTTAGATAAGAAATCGAGAATCATAAGATTAAGAGGTTATAGGTGTAATTGTCTCATGAAGGAGAAGTTTGAGACTCAAAGCAACTGTTTAAATCTCGATGCCTAGATTTTCTTTTTATAGTTGCCTATTTAAATTTGCATGCTCATGTTTCTTACAACATGTTTGGTTGATGGGATTTGGAAGCAATAGAAAGCATGTGGAAGGAACCTGCAATGTTCGATGTTCCAATGTTTAGTTAAAAAAAATAGTTAGAGGGGAAAGGAATTTAACACTATGTTTGGATAACATAAAATGGAAGGAAAGGAAGGGAAGGGAAAGGGAGGGAGACAAACTCCCTTGTTTGGATAACATGTTGAGGGAACGGATTCATTTTCTCTCCTCCTTTAATAAAGACAATCCCTTCGGGAAAGGAAGAGAAATGGAAGGATTCAATTTCCCTCTCGATTTCTTTAATAAACCAAGTCCTCCCATTGTTGGAAAGATTTGGAGGGAATATGTAACCTTACCTTATCCCTCCCCTTCACTTCCCTCTTATTCCCTCCCCTCCCTTGCCCTTAACTATTTCTATCCAAACAATGTAGAGGAATCGGAAAGAAATACACTGTAATCAATTTCTACTTTCCTTTCCTCCCAAAAGTGAGGGAATTAAGGAAGAAAGAAAGAAAAAATTTAAGCTAAACATAAGATATTAAGATTATTTTGCTTTCTTTTCTCTTCTTTTCCTTTCTCTTACGTCCCTTTCTTTTCTCATCCTTTCATTTACTAAAATTGAACTAAACAAGTAGTTAATCTGCCCCGCCTGGCATAATATATATTGAACAAACGGAACTTGAATAACAAACAGGTCAGACATTGTGTTAGCTGTGATACACATTTGTTTCTTGATATATTCATTCAAATGAAATGAAATATGGAATCAATTACACTTTGTGTTTATTTGCAAAGGATTAACAATTCGATGTGAAGTCATATTTTACTAACTACTTAGTATCTCAGGAAAGATGACTTTGTTATCTACTACTTTAGACTGTTATCTCTGCTGGAGTAGTTCGTTCCTTCCACTATAAATATTAAACCACTCTTGTCATTGTGAGAAATTAACATTTGCAATATTAAAAGTTTGAAACTGTTTTCAGTAGTATGCTTTTAGGACATTTGTTTGAACTTTGAAGCTTTTGTGTTATCTAGGTTAATGTAGTTGTCTGATGCTTATTTGCATTCTTGTTTAGTACTGCAAGTTTCAATTAACAAAATGTTTTAAATTGCCAGTATAATATTTTTAATCTTCGAGGATGGACTCGGATGATAACCCAAAGTTAGTTGAAACGGTTTCTAGAGGGAAAGATCCTGAGAAAGAAGAGAAAGAGGAGAAAGAGGGTGAGGGGTTTTTTGGGAAGGTGAAGGATTTCATCCAAGATACAGTTGGATTTGGTAAGCCTACTGCAGAAGTTTCTAGGATACATATTCCTCACATCAACCATGATAAGGCAGAGTTCGTCGTTGATGTTCTTGTGAAAAATCCCAACCCAATTCCAATTCCTCTTGTTGACATAAACTACTCAATCGAGAGTGAGGAAAGGAAGCTGATTTCTGGATTGATTCCTGATGCTGGAACGATTCGTGCTCATGGCTCTGAGACTGTCAAAATACCAATCTGTCTGATTTATGATGACATAAAAGATACTTATCATGATATTAAGCCTGGAAGCATTATTCCATACAAAATTAAGGTTGATCTGCTTATAGATGTTCCTGTTTTCGGAAGGATCACTATCCCGCTTGAGAAAACAGGAAAGATTCCCGTACCATACAAGCCTGATATAGATTTGGACAAGATAAAGTTTGAGAGATTTTCTTGGGAAGAAACTGTTGCGACCCTCCATCTCAAAATCGAGAATAAGAATGACTTCGACTTGGGTCTTAAGGATTTGGACTACGAGGTTTGGCTAGGTGATGTGAGCATAGGAGGTGCCGACCTTGAAAAATCTGCAACCTTGCCTCAGAATGGAATCAGCCATATAACTCTTCCAATCACATTTAAACCAAAGGAGTTCAAATCTGCACTTTGGGATATGATTAGAGGGAGAGGGACTGGTTACAGCATGAAGGGAAATATTAATGTCGAAACACCATTTGGTGACATGAAACTGCCTATCAGCAAGATGGGTGGCACAACCCGCCTTAAGAAGAAAAAGGAAGATGGAGGCAGTGATGAAGATGATGAGGTATGTTAGGTCCATTTTGGGCAGATGATTTCAAGCTTTCCTTTAATTTGTATCATATTGCTTGATCAAATCTGTCCTTTCTTTTAGTATGCTTCTTGTTCTTTCTTTTCTAGTGCATTGACCCAGCTTTCAGTACAAGTAGTGTTTTTTTGTTGAGTACAAGTAGTTAATCAATATCTTAGACTATCAAAATGTGGCCTAACCTGAACCCAATTCCTCAAGAAACCAGATCCTTGATGACCTGAAATCTACAAAATCTTCTAATATACGAACTCTATTTTCAATGCGAGCCAAACTAGCTTCTTTCGTATGTTTATATATGTTGAAATTCATTTTGGAAGTCAACATTCACTTTGTAGGGAAAGTTTCTTCCAATTTGAGACTAGACTGAGCCCAAATCAGGATCATTCAAGGTCTAATATAGTAATACCAAGCGATTGCCTAACAAAATGTCATATTTTGTGTCGCAAACCTGCTGTTTATACCTTTCTAATGTGTTATGTGAACTTTAGGCTTCAATTTGGAGGACTACTAACCTGCAAATGCTGAGACAATGGGCGTGCACATAGTAGACATACGTGCTTACAAATTTACAATCAATATCAATGTCTAATTTCTTTTAAGGCGGGCTTGTTTTCAAGATCAAACAGTCAAACAGCCAACATGTTTCTGTTGTCTGATTGATGCCTATGGTTTTATTCTAACAATGCCCCTGATTTCATATGCAGGACTAAATTAGATCACATGAGTTGCGATTCACTGTGTCTTAARGCACGATTAGCAACTCACACGAACTTGGGAACTCTAAGAGGCATATTATCGCCGTAATCTCTTGTATGATCACATTTTGAAGAGCTGTGTGTTTTTGTTGGATAGACTTTTCTGGATGTAAAACATATGCTAAAGCTATTGTATTACGGAAGACTGTAACTATATAAAAGTAACTAGTTCTAGCACTCTACCAGTACCAGAATCATGGAGGGTGAAGTGGTGAACTGCTGGCTGTTTCTGGTATTATCAGTGCTTATTCGTCTTTTGAGCCATCTTCCAGCTATATTCTGTATCACTATGTTTGGCAGGTTGCTGAACGTCGAATGTATGTAATGTGGCATAGAAGACATATTCAAATTCAATTACAGTACTTTGATTTATTCGTTGTAAGAGCGATTTTCCAGCTACATACCGTATCACTATGTTCGGCATTGCGCAACATCAAACGRAGTTAACTTCTTCAAACAGTTAACAAAACATATCATTACCCACTTTAAGAAGATTCAGGTGAAAAGTGAAATTATTTGGAAACTAACATAAATTGAGACTTTTGAAATGATAAATATAATCCTTATTCCTTACCAGTTACCACTATAACTCACGGTGTCAAAAACTAATATTTGATAAAATGAAATACTCCATTTATTATACTCCGTATTAATTTGGAAGCGATTTTGTCATGAATCCACATTAAAACTTGTTATAATAACGTTAGTATCACATATTTTGTTTTTTGTTTAGAGATAAGAGTCACAAGTGTAAAGATTAGAATTATGCTTTCTCAAATCATGACACGACTACGTAAGTATGCTGGAAATCATGAGATCACACGTGAGCACACTGAGCTCAGCAGGGGTGCTTGTCAATTTAATACTCGCTCATTTTTAAACTTAGTCTTTGCTCTGCTCTCCAAACTCTAAACTCATCCAATACAACTTTGCTGTTGCTCAATTTTCCAAACTACTTTGCTTCGTAAGTTGCTCTCCTCAATCTCATCTATTTTCCATTACTTAATTCTGTTCAACCCATTTTGCGTTATTTTCTGTTTTGCTTTATTTGTTTTTGTTGGGTTGTGCTCAATTTTGCTGTGATGTGATCTTGCATCATCATATTAGATCTAATGTTATCTGCATTTTACCATGTTAACTAAACACTTGATTTTGATACATTTGTGGATCTGTTGATCATATTTTGCCAACAATTGTACTTTGTAGGAATTTGAATAACCCAGAAAAAGTTCTTTATTTCTCAACCATTTTCCAATTCTTAATGTGAAAGAGTTGATTGTATTTACATTAATGTGATATGGGAATTTAATGAACAGAAATTGGGGTGATTCTGCTTCTTGATCCGAAGCCTAGAAAAAAGAAAAAAAAAAAAAAGTACTGAAAATTGAGATGTTTTTGAAGTGTTGACTTGAATTTTTGATATTATCAGTACTTTGTTGTTATTAATATGTTTTCCACATAAAAAAGATTTGCTTTGATTGATTTATTGCTTTTTATACTTGCAAGAAATGAATCAGGCTGAAACAAGACCATGCAATAAAGATTTTAGCTCTTTGTGTATTTCATTTTTGTACAATTGAGTGAATTTTGAAATTTTCGGAAGTTATCTGTGATTGGTTGTTTACTACTTAGATGAATTGGAAATTAGTATTGCATCTGAGTGTGTTCCATTGCTCATATCAGACATATGAACATCTCTAATTTTCGGTAGATGCTTCTGCAAGTAAGTTGATGATTATCGTTTCGTACATCGTTCGTTCATTCATGTCTGGTATGTTGGCTTCGTGTGTTGGATGCAACAGCTTGGAGTTACTGCCTTTAGTTTGTTGGTTGCTCAAGGGCATAGAGTTAGGGGTATCATACTGACAGACATTGTTGCAATTCTGATTAATAAATGGATAATGACCCATATTTTATCCTATTTGTATAGTCAATTCCAGAAATTTAGTTGCTTCTTGCTGGCTTCACTTAATCTCATTGTCTCATTAGTCAATAACCAGCTAAAATTAGTTGGAAAAGCAAAAGAGAATTTCTTCTTGTTTTTTCTCCTAATAGATTTCAGGAGCAGCGATTTTGCTGTCCAATGCCTCTGAGTTGTGATTACATGCTCAATTTCATTCCATTTGTCAAAGTTAGAACTTGCAATTGGACCATACCTTAAAATTTAAAGTTCAGTGCCGTATACTCTTAATAAGCCTTGATCATGGCAACTGATAAGCCGTAAGATCAATCAATCAAACTGATTTTCTTAGATAGAATCATAAGCCTTAGAGCCTTACAGGTTTTGGATGAGATTGTTTGAAGGAGAAGTTGAGATTCAGAGGATTTGTTTAGTCCTTGACTCCTTGTTGCCTGTGTTTTTTTTTTTTATCTTTCTTATTGAAGATTAAATCCGTATGATTGTCATCTAGCAATCTGCCCCCCAGTTTGAATTTATAAATATATTGAGCAAACAGACTTTCAGTAATAAACACGGTCAGTTATTCGGTTGGATTATTGCTGCTGTATTTTTGGTTTGTTTCTTGATGTGTTCTTTCATATGAGATGATATAAAATCAATCATGCTCAATGAATGTGACTATATTACTGAATTATCTACTACATTCGACTGTTAATAGTAGTGGAAAGAGTGGTTTTTTCTTTCACAATTTGAATTTTAAACAACTTTGGAATTAGGAGAAATTCATGAAAGTTTTTTTTTTATTTCACTATTCCAACTGCTTTGCACTTGTAACTAGTCAGTAGTATGCTTTTCAGGACATTTATATGAAGTTCTGTGCTATCTATGTTGTACACCTGAAAAGTAATTGTCTGATGCTGCTAAGAATTCCTATTTGCTTTTTTAAAAAAAAAAAAAAATCAAAACAAAAAATTGAAGTGTGTTTAATGTTCTTATTTGCCAGTGTAATTCTCTCATTGTTCAAGTATGGATTCAGATGATAACCCAAAGTTAGTTGAAACGGTTTCTAGAGGGAAAGATCCTAAGAAAGAAGAGAAAGAGGATGAAGGGTTTTTGGATAAGGTGAAGGATTTCATCCATGATATTGGTGAGAAGATAGAGAATACAATTGGATTTGGTAAGCCTACTGCAGATGTTTCTGGGATACATATTCCTCACATTAGTCATCATAAGGCAGAGTTCGTCGTTGATATTCTTGTGAAAAATCCCAACCCAATACCAATTCCCCTTGTTGACATAAACTACTCTATCGAGAGTGAGGAAAGGAAGCTGATTTCTGGATTGATTCCTGACGCTGGAACAATTCATGCTCATGGTTCTGAGACTGTCAAGATACCGATCTGTCTGATTTATGATGACATAAAAGATACTTATCYTGATATTAAGCCTGGAAGCATTATTCCCTACAAAATTAAGGTTGATCTGCTTATAGATGTTCCTGTTTTTGGAAGGATCACTATCCCACTTGAGAAGACAGGAAAGATTCCCATACCATACAAGCCTGATATAGATGTGGACAAGATTAAGTTTGAGAGGTTTTCTTGGGAAGAAACTGTTGCGACACTCCATGTCAAAATAGAGAATAAGAATGACTTTGACTTGGGTCTGAAGGATCTGGACTATGAGGTTTGGCTAGGTGATGTGAGCATTGGAGGTGCTGACCTTGAAAAATCTGCAAACTTGCCTCAGAATGGAATCAGCCATTTAAGTCTTCCAATCACATTCAAACCGAAGGATTTTAAATCTGCYCTTTGGGATATGATTAGAGGAAGAGGGACTGGTTACAGCATGAAGGGAAATATTCATGTTGAAACACCATTTGGTGACATGAAACTGCCTATCAGCAAGGTGGGTGGCACAACCCGCCTTAAGAAGAACAAGGAAGATGGAGGCAGTGATGATGATGACGATGAGGTATGTTAGGTCCATTCTGGGCAYCTGATTTCAAGCTTTTGTTTAGTCTGTATCATATTGCTTAGTAACCTGATCAAGTGGGTGTTTTCCTTTTTGGTGCATCCTGTTCTTGCTCATCTGGTGCATTGGGATTACCAAGTTTAGTACAAGTAATTTTTTGTGTTTGCTCTACGAGATTATGTTGTATGAGACTATGAGTGGTCGCTAACACATCCTAGACTTACATAAAAAAGTGGCAGAACTGAAACTGCTGAGCAGTGAATACAACTCCATAAGAAAAAAGACCCAAGATGACTTTTAATCTATATTTATAGTGTATACGATGTAAATTTTAGTGATGGCTTTATGCACTTCAACCTGAAGTTTTCGATTAATTGATAGACCTGACACAGACATAACTTGTAAGTTGCAAAACTAGCTTCTTTCCGGTGTTTTTCTATATATATTAAAGTCAACATTCTCACTATCAATAGGAAGGTTCTCCCCATTCGAGACCTAGACCACGCCCGAATTAGGATTATTAAGGTCTATACCGAGGTGGTTGCCTAATTAAATGTCATACTCCGTATTTTATGTTGCAGCTTGCTGCTTGAAACTTTTAATATGTTTTATGAACTTAAACATTATGTTTGGATAGCAAAGAAGGGAAAGGGAGGAAGAGAAAGGAGGGGAAAGGAAGTTAAGGTCTATTTTCGCTGCAATTCAAATTTGGAGGGATTAAACTTATTAAAGGGAAGGGAGATGGATCCTCCTCTCTCCCCTTCTGTCCCCCAAACTTTTCCACACAGGGGAACTTGTCCCTCGCCTTTTCTCTTCCCTGCATGTTCTTCCTTTCCTTCTATCCAAACATAAGGATGTTAGAGGATGACTAGAATAACCATGCAAATGCAAAGACAGTAAAACAACACTTAATGAACATACGTGCTTGCAATCACTTTCTAATTTACTTCGTACATCTTTTCCTCTAAGTCCAAAGCTTAGGTTCAAAAATCAAGCGAAGCTAATGTGTATTGGTTTGGTCAGCATCTATGGTTTTATGACTTTTATCCTAACACTGTCTGATTTTATGTGCAGGACTAGACCAGATCACATGAGATGCAATTCACTGTGTATTAACGRGTGATTAGCAACTTGTAGGAATTTGGGAGTTCTAAGAGTTGCGTTACTGCTGTAATCTTTTGCTGCTTGTTATGATCACATTTTGAAGGGCTGTGTGTTTTTGTTGGCTTTTCTTTCTGTTGTTAGACTTTTCTGGCTGTGAAACATATGCTACAAGTAGTATTATATTACTTTGTATTACACAAGACTAAAACTATGAAAGTAACTACCTGAATTATAGAGGGTGTCCTGCTGTCTGCTTATGGTATTTTTAGTGCTTATCCGTCGAATGAGCAATTTTCCAGCTATATTCTGCATCAGTATCTCTATGTCTGGCAGGTAAGCAAGTTGCTGAACGCCGAATGCATGCACTGTGGCATAGAKGATGCATTCAGATTCAATTACTTTGATTCATTGTATGATAAAAAATGGGGAAATTCTATATGTTGACCTCGAACTTTTGCAAAATACACACGGTGGTTATTAAATTTATCGAATTCCACACCGTGGCTTCAAGCTTTATTTTRTTCATATGGTAGCAAGCCTAAACCTTAAACCACCTCATCAAACCAAACCACCACCCCTACCTCAGCTAGCCTCCACAACCACCCTGCCTCCTCCGCTAACTCCCTCAACCACAACCACCAGCAATCGCACCTCCTCCCCAACCACCAGACCACCGCCCTACCTCACCAGCCTCCATACGAATCAAACCAACACTAATTCTTCCTTATATTGTGGTTCAGATCATGATTRGACCCTAAAAACATATGAGAACTTGGATATTGTGATCAGGTTGTTTCGGCTGCTAAGGAGTTTGCTRGTGGTGATTTAATTCAAGTTTTAATGAAGASWACTGTCCTTGCGAGTACCTCGGTTACTTCTTAGAGTTCTGATGCGAACCCTAYTGGCGATAATGTTTCGATTRATTCTAGGAATGCAATTGATGCTAAGAAAAAGTTTGAACCTTCAATTAAGACACYTGACAATCCTTGGCATGCTTCTAATAGAACTCAATTGGGGGCTAAAGGTATGTCGCTCAATTTTATTGCCCTTGTTCAATTGGATGATGATTCTTTTGCGAAACTCGATGCGAATGAACTTGAGAAAGGGACAGCTAATTGGGATAATGCGATTGTACTGTTTGTAATTGGTCAAGGGCCTTTTATTACTTCTCTTGCTAAATGTATTGGTGTGAATTGGAGTTTTGTGGCCAAACCTGCCATTTTTAGACATGATGAAGGTTTTTTCATTATCAGATTTATGTCAGATGTTGATAAGCAGATTGTGCTTCTGTGTGGTCCTTATTTGTTCAATAATAGACCCATTATTGTTAAGCCATGGTCTGCGAGCTTTAACTTTCACAAAGAAATACTTACCACTATGCCTTTGTGGGTGAGATTACCAAATTTGCSTCTTCATTGCTGGACCCCAGACTCTTTGAGSCGTATTGGTAGTGTWGTGGGATCGCCTCTTTGTGCAGATGAATGCACCACTAAGCAGTTAAGGGTGTCTTTTGCAAGGATTTTGGTTGAAGTTGATATGACTAAGCCTCTTGTTAAGAATGTGAAACTAACTGACCATTGTGGTAATGTTTTCGAGCAAAGGGTTTGGTTTGAATGGGCCCCTCCTTACTGTAAGAAATGTAACAAGCTTGGCCATGTTTGTAAGGAACAAGGAGCTAAGGAATCTCAYAAATGGGTTCCAAAGCCGCCCCAGTCAGAGTAGGTTAATACAGGGCCTGATATGGTTGACCCAACTGAACSTGTWGGAGATGAGTTGGTAAAATCAGTTGATATCGTAACTGATGTGTTGCATCAGTCTGATGTTACTAAGGTACCTATTCAAAGAGATACAAAACTTGATAAAATTGAGACAAATGCAAGTCCGCAAGCACATGATACTAAAGGTTGGCATTCCGTCGTTAGAGGAGTTGAAGAAAAATCCATTTTAGTCCCAGCAGCAGTGTTTCAAACCAATTCTTATTTAGCTCTAATMGATATTATGGAGGGTGGTGTGGAGGGTGAAGGCGAACTGATAGAACCTCTGGCTGTCAGAGGTAATCCATACCTTTCCTGATGATTCTATGTACCTGGAATGTTAGAGGGATTAATGACCCCTCTACGCACTCCATTTTCTCTTCGTCGGTGAATTGTTGAACGGAGAAAAACGTTTCACCCTCAAGATCCACCCATCCGGATCTTCCCCATTAAACGTGGCATTTCTAGTCGCGATATTTCCACTTCCACCACCTGTAAAACACCCTCCCTTGGTCATCACCCATGCGATTAAGCGTCGTTCGAGGTCGTTTCTCATCGAGGCAGAGAATGCCTGACGAGTTGGCCACTTCTGCATTAGTCTCTCTGACCGAGTCGTACCCTCCGCCGTGGCAAGTAACTCGTGACGCACTTCCGTTGTTCCTCACCTGACTGTGCTTGACCTCCTTCTCCTTTATTCTCCCTGAACCGATTGATTCGCCCTTCCCAACCGCTCCGTCGCCGCCGTCAAGCGCTCTTAGTGTTGTTGCGCTGCCCCTCTCGTGGGCTCCGGTGAAGCTGGGCAGACAACGCTTGTTGAATCGCCGTCACAGCCGTCTCCAGCAGCCCTACAACCATGTCCGATATGGACGTTTCCAGGTTAGCAAGCTTCCCCCCTCTACCTCCTCTATTCTTTGAGTATCGTCGCCGGCGCCATGGACGAACTGCTCTGATACCACTTGTGATGAACTCACTTCACTCTCACGAATTTAGCAATAAGAATGCAATAACTTAGGAAAAGATGGAGCTTTGATTAATAACTAATGCCAACAAGATACATGGAAACTGTCTAGAGTGTTTCCTTCTCTTCCCAAGCATAAGCTTAATACAGTTGATGAATGCCTTTTTACTATTGACAAAGCTACTTAAGTACCCCATCAATCCCCAAAGGATTCCCCAACTAACCCTCGTACTGGTCTCTGTTGTCTGTTGCTTAGTCAGCTGCCTACCAACGTTGTTGTTGGTTGTTGTGTTTCTTGTCCTTTGCGTCTGGAGTAAGTCAGAGTGTAGGAGTGTAGTGGGTGGCATTAAATGTATCACATCCCCTCTCCCTGGAGACGAACCTTGTCTCAAGGTTGAAGGCAGGGAACCGGCTGGTGATAGTTGGTGGCTTCCTCCCACGTGGCTTCGAAGGCAGGCAGACCCTCCCACTTCACAAGGACCTCCAACTTCCCCTGTTTCACACGCCATTCGAGGAGTTCCTCTGGTTGATCGTCAATAGTTCCATCTCTGTTGATAAAGATGGAATGGTGGGAGAAACTGGAGAATCACCCACTGCCGCTTTAAGTTGTAGACACGTGGAAGACCGGATGCAAGCGGCTAGTCTCGGCAAGGCCAACGGTAAATGGCACCGTTCCCAACAACCCGTTTAGTCACTGAGAAGGGACCATATAACCTTGCTGATACTTTCGTTAGGGCCTTCTTGCAAGAGAGCGTTGCCGGATAGACAGGGCTAGCAACTTTAAGTAAACCTTATCACCCCTACGCGAAAACTCGCACTTGCTCTCCTCCTGCTTCCGCATAATATTTCATTCTTTGCTGAGCCTTAATCAAATTCGATACGCAACTCATCCAATATGCCATCCCGTGCTTGCAATGATTCTTCCAGTGAATCCACCGTTGTCTGCCCTTCCAATGCGCATTAATTTAGGCGGATCACGCCCATAGACCACCTTAAATGGGAACATTTGAGTGATGAGTGTGGGGAAGTGTTATAAAGAAAATTCAGCCCAAGGCTAACCACTGTGACCATGCTGTTTGGGCGATTCAAGTGAAGCAACGAAGATAGGTCTCAAGGCATTTGTTAACGATTTCCGTTTTTGACCGTCGAAATTGAGGGTGATACGACCGTACTCCTTGGCGGAGCTGGGTGCCATGGAGCCTAAAGAGTTCCTTTCCAAAATATGCTCAAAAAGACTTTGTCTCGATCCGAGCCGATTGTGGCCGGAAAACCCATCGTAGTCCACAACCTCTTTTCACGAAAACATTGGCCACCGATAGGGCTGTGTATGGGTGTTTGAGGGCAATGAGTGAGCGTACTCGGAAAACCGGTCTACCACCACAAGCACCGAATCAACCCCTCGGACTTAGGCAAACCCCTCCACGAAGTCCATACTAATTGTCTCCCAATCGCCATTGGAACTTTTCAAGGGTTGAAGAGAGCCCAGCAGACTGTTGTTGTGGAATTCTTTGATTGTCTGACAATACCTCTACCACTTACGCACAATACTCAGTCACAGTCGCGCCGCATCCCCCTGCCAAAAACCAATCCTTTCATCAATCGGAGGTAAAGTTTTAACCCTCCCCCGCATGGCCCCCTTACGAGGTGAGTCATGTGTACTCCTTCAGAAATGGCAGCCATTTGAGAGAATTTTCGTGAGACCACCACTTCTCATCTTTGTAGAATAATTTACCTTCCTTCAAAGTAAAACCTGATGAATTCCACGCCTTGGTCAACGGTCCTCCATGATTTTTTTGAGAATTGGGTTCAGCCTTCAAGCACACATTGATTTGTTCCCAATCAATATCACAACGAAACAATTGGCTTTAGTTCTGGTTGACTAGCCGTCTTCCCAACGAGCCCAACTCCACCGGCCCAACTTCTTTCCTTGACAACAGCATCAGGCGGCCCGATTTGCCTAGGCTGGTTTGTATTGGACCTCAAACTCAAACCCAATTAATTTGCTCACCCCATTTTTTGTTTAGTCTTGCCCTGATTTCTTTTGTTGTGTGTATTGACTTTAACTCTGTTTTATCGTCGGATCACAAACTTGCGCCCAATAGGTTAATGTTTCCACTCTGGACTGCCAAGCAAATATAGCCATCAATTCTTTTTCGTACACACGATTTTCCCTGGGCCCGTACACCCGTACACCTAGGCGTCTGTTATAAGTAGGCTTATTGGTCGTTGGGCCTGCATCAAAACCGCACCAATGCCCATGCCAAGAGGCGTCTGTTTCTGAGAACAAATGGCTCAAGGAAGTTGGCATGGCAAGACTGGGGACTGTTTGTCATGGCCTTGTTTCAAGCGCTTCAAAGGCTTGAGTGGCCATCGATCCGTCCATCTCGAAACTGCTTTCTTAGCTGAGAGTTTAATGGATGGGCAATTTAGAGCATTACCTCCGCAAAAAAATTTCCCGATATAGTAACCCGTAAGGCCCAAAAACCCACGCAACTCCTTCAAATTACTTTGGTGTGGCCCCTTTGTCATAGCCTTAATTTTCTCTTGTGACCTTCGCAAGCACGGACACTCCTTCGCCGAAATAACGTGGCCCAAATAAGGCACCCCTTACTTGGCACAACTCACATTTCTTCATATTGACAACAAGTTGGGGCTCCAATTAATTTCTCACACACAAGGCCCGGAAATGTTTGAAGGTCCCA
>SNQN01010991.1:0-12927 GCA_008642245.1 Bassia scoparia | reverse complement strand
GACAAATTTTACAGAATTTTGAGGCCTTGCAAGTTGCCAATGGATCAATCATACTATCCATAGGGAAAAAAAACAAAACTTAGGCCATCATAACGGCAGGCTCTCCATTTGCATCTTGCACGACTTCATCGTGCGGTCATGCCACCAGCACCTGTGAATATCTGATTAAATAGATACGCCTTCCCACCCATAGTGGATGGTACCGTGTCTACGTGAGATTGATTTATTTAAACATGTTACCAAGTTACATTTTTTTGCAATGTGGGATTTTATAATCTAATTTATGCTTTAATCTAGAATTAATTACCATCATGTCTTAGCAAGCAAATTTTCAACCCATATTAGCACTGACCTCCTAAGACTCGAGCGAGCAACAGACCCAAGTCACCCAACGTCCACAAGACTATGGGGCAACCGGAACCATAATAATCGACAGACCCGAATTTGAGTTAATAGCTTCTGAGACCTAATATTATAGACTAATTTGCTTTCACACCTACGTACTTATAATGAAGCTTGCTCCAATGTAAACATTGCCATGAACTCTGCTATTGCATA
This sequence comes from Bassia scoparia, assembly GCA_008642245.1. Lineage (NCBI taxonomy): Eukaryota > Viridiplantae > Streptophyta > Magnoliopsida > Caryophyllales > Amaranthaceae > Bassia > Bassia scoparia. The sequence continues at coordinate 12,369 of SNQN01010991.1, read as the reverse complement.
GTAGACGCTGATGGGGTTTGATTTCCCATTTGTTACTTGCATTAGTATGGGCAAGATTAGACGATAGTCGTAGTTGATGTAATCAGGGATCATCGGAGCATGATACGTTTTGTTTCAATTTTGAGATTGAAATTGATGTATGTATTAGCGGACTATCTAACCATAGTTTAAGTGATGGTTGAGCTGAGAATATGGTATATAACACTCTATCACTTCCCCGCACATATAATGACGACCATTGGACTTGAAATATGAACGCAACACAAAACCTCCTCATACCTACCTCACGGAAAATAATTTCACACAAAAGTGAAAAGTATGAGAGATTAAACCCATGACCGCTAGCTCGATTACTTACATAGAAATATCTTGAATTATAAGAACGTTCCAAATGAAAAAAGATTCTAATAAGAACTTGGATATAGAGAATGCTCCCACACAAACAAATTTACTAAAAGTTAATGATGCATATAAACCAAATATATATTTATACGTGCTAAAAAATTATTGCGTGCAAATCTCACTAGCCCAGCATTTCAATAAGAAAACTGAAATAATTGAAGATAATCAGTCCCAATACTCACTTTATTTGTAACAGCAAAAAACCACAGTATAAACATCTCACTCCTATTTTAATTAAAAACACTAACTATATTTTATCTCCTTTATTTTGTTCAATTATATATACCATAAAAACAATTATTGTCAATTAGCAATATTAAATGGTTTATATTTGTAATTTTGGCAATTTATCCAATTATGTGATTGATCGACAATTAATGATATAATTTATTTATTTTTCAAATTGTGACAAATTTTCATGTTACATTGATTAAAACTAATTTTAGAATTATTGTAAAATATCTATTTTTTTATTAATTTTGATAGATATATTTTTTGTATGATCTTTTTAATTAATGGTAACTTCCTTCGTATTTTAAATTATTGTTTGGTCAAACAAAATTTTATGTAATTGAGGTAATTTATAATATGAATTTATTGTGATTGATTTTATGTTGACAAGTTTTTGAAATGTAATTGAGGTAATGTAATATGATTTATGTTTGCAGTTTTTGAAATTGTATGAAAGTAAAGATAAGAGTAATTTTGTTGTGGACAAAGGGATAGTTATATGTAATTTTTGAAGGGGACCCCATTGTTCCCCTTCACTTATGTTAATAGAGATAATCGTTATAATTTTTATTAATATCAATTATAAATATTAGGAAATGGAAAACTAATAATCCCATCTTTTGTGTCTTCTCTCAATAATCCGATCTCAAAAGAAATTACGAATATCCCAAATTTAGGGTGGTCTTCCCAAAATAATCTGAACTCCATTTGGCTTACATAGAAACAAGGCCAAATTGGGATCACCAAAAGCACAGCAAAAATGAGATTCAGATTATTTGAGAAGAACCACCCTTTAAAGTTGAGATATTCTGTAATTACTTTGATTTTCGGATTATTGACAGCAGACCACCAAAAGCGTGGAATTTTAATTTCTCATTTTCCCTAAATTATTAATGAATAAAATGTACATTGAAAAATGTGAAATGTACGAACTTACCACACGCAAAAAAAAAAAAAAAAAAAAAAAAGAGGAAGAGAGTACAAGTATACATTAACCTTAATTAAGTATAAATGAAGGAATTATGAAATTTAGTTCCAAAATATTGAGAATATATTATTAGTCAAATGAGTGTTTAGATACAAAGAAAACTACTCTGTTACCCCGTATGTAAGTTTTCATTATAATTGTTTTAAAGTGCTACTATAAAATTATGTCATTTTAGACATAAATTAATTCTCCTTTCTCACATAATTGTTGGTTATTTTTCTTTGACAAAATAACATTGAAGTTCTCTTTAGTTGTACATATATAATTGCAAATATATAAATTATAAATTAGGAAGGAGTTAAACCATTTTTAAATAATAATTTTTTAAGTAAAGGAGGGCATAATTGTCTATTCCAAGGGGATACAATTGCTCCTACCTTGGCTTATATAATAGAATAGCGTAAAAACTTATTCAATATTATACGTATATGCAACTCCTCCAAATTATTTAATTCATCATAAAAAAAGTTAAAAAAAATTAAAGAAACATGCAGAATGAAGCTCTTCAATTTCATCAATGAATAACGTCAAGGGAAGAAAGCATGACTATTAAAAGTCAGAAGATAAGTTTCCAAAAAGTGACCAAAATTGCTAAAAGATGCACAAAAAAGGGAAGAAATACCCGTAAGCATCAAGAGCCAAGAATTACCATGCTGGTTGCAATACTAACTAAAACCAGCAAGGGATTAAAAACTAAATTATGCTCTAGTTTGAAAACACGAAAAAACACAACAAGAAAAACTACCCATTACGACCGTTGGAAACAAACCCAAAACGGTCGGGAAAAGCGAAAACCACAACAAGAAAATTGGGTTTCGGCCCGACCGCGTTACCGACCGACAACGATCGTACTAGGGTCGTACCGACGAATTCGATCGCGTAACCGTGTGGAAATCATCATAGTCGGTAATCAAGGATCACGACCGCTTTTTCGACGGAGTATTACGGGACGATTACCGACCGATCAACGACCAAATTCAACGACTCTTGAATTGGAAGGGAAAAACATTTGGACCGACCGAACTTTTCGGTGAAAAACGACCAATTTCATTTCGGTCGGGTATTACCGACCGAAAGTTATTCGGTCGGTAAAGGCTTTTTCCCTTCAATTTTTTTAGATTTTAAAACCTTTTACCGACCAAAGGTCCAAAAACGTCGCGTCGGTAAAACCTCAAAAGCAATAAAAAAAAGCACAGAAACCAGCTTGCAAATGTTGTTTTCTTACAATCAAAACACACTACACTACGGAATCAGAAAATAAAACCACAAATAACAATATTTTATTTATTTATTCATTCAAATAAAATAATATATGAAGCACAAATATATCGACAACAGAATAGAAGACAAAGATATACAATTATACATCTACTTAATACAGTTAGCACAAATACAGAACTCATCATCTTTTAGCTGCACGCTTTGAATTTCTTTGACAAGATATCCAAACTCTTTGAATTTGTCGCTTTTCTCCATCTTTGCTAAAAGTTGATTAGGATTCATACACGCAGACCATCAATTCGCCAATGTAAATCATGCCATGCTTGCCTCGGAGCTTTTGTCCCAGCCTAGAAAACCCAAAAAATAAGCCGAAAATTCCACCAAAAACACCAACAAAACACAATAAAGACATTGCAAAAAACTAGAAAAAGGGGTGTGAATATCAGAATGCACTGAGGATAATATATGCAATAAAGCAAAAGGATTCTAAGACCAGTCATTATATCCAAATTGAAAATAAATCATGAGTTATGACCATGAAATATATTACAAAAATCAAGACAAACTCCCGGAAAACAAGCAATTGTTAGGAACTAACAACCACAGATGCGCACACTGATTTTTTACATCTAGATATGCAGACACTTAACACCACGGATTCAAACTTAAAATATGATTTTGTCTACATGCAATTTTGACATTCATAACTGAGACCCATAATTTGAAATGCAGGATCAATAGCAAATAATAAAATAAATGCAAGCACCAATTAATCAGTTGCATGGTTATAAGATCAAAAGCTACCAAAAACTGCAGCTTCAAGCTCATAGCAACCTGTTAGCCAACATCTTGAATTTGACCTGAAGTATATGGCAATATGGGTATGGACACTTAACAATGGAAGTTACAGAGTAGGACTACTTGAAAACAGGTCAAAATGGTTTACAAGACACAAGTATAAGCAACTTGCAAAAGCCAAATATGAATGGCCATTGTCAAGGACTTGAACCGGTTTCATGAATTTCACAGGTTTAGAAGGGAAATTATGATCTGAGACTCTGATATATCAGGACTGCTTTAGATTTTAGAAGACGAAAATATTTGACATTCATCAGTAGTACTTTACAACTACCTTACAAAGACAAATAAACTTCATCCTGATTCTCTTATTGCGGACATTTTTAGGTCTACAACAGGGTTCAAACAGATTAACACATGACATCTGATCTGATGACAAGGATAAATTTCTGTCAAAAGCTACATTTTAGATGTCCAAAACCACCTCCAACAACAGCTTTGGAAGATCGGAAATGAGATCAAAATCCTATCATGGAGTTAATTCAGAGGCTAAGAGCATCACACCAACACTGACTAAATCTGCTATCACATATGTCAATTTTAATCACATCACATGTTCGATAAGCATGCAGTTAGGCTAAACTTCTAAAATGGCACAGGGACTCAAAGGATGAGCCCAAAACAATGAAGATAGCAAAAGCATATGTAAGAAGATAATAACAACACATATTTACCTAGGTCTCTAGAAAACGCACAATTACATTCAAATACACAAGAAATCTATTCTAATTCATAATTGTTAATAAAATATAAGCAAATATTTCAATCAAATAGAAGCTATAAACAACAATCCAATTTCAGAATTAAAACAATAAAAAATCATATACATGATTCAAGGAGTTTCAAATTAAGAAAATTTGACTAAAAATGACATTTGCTACAGCGCGAGATTAAACACAGATATAGATCAAATGACAGCATCACAGCCATAAAACTATTGTCGCTGCAGGTTTTGATCATTGCTTTAAAAATGTTATTTGCCACAACACAAGATTGAGGTGTAGAGGTAGATCATAATGATATCAATCAAACTATTTTCGTGACTCGAAAACCAATTCTGCATACTAATAATTAATCCAAATTTTCTTGCAGGAATGCTATAATTAAACGGGTGTCTCAATACAATGACTCAAGGCATAATAAATCACCTTGTCCTTTTGCATACGTTTCAAACAATGCATGTCTCACTGTATATACCCATTATCTTACCCTACTAATCTAAACCATATTTATTTTTTCTAACCTGGAAAATTATTCAGTTCAAACTATGTAACACCAATACATCCAAGGCACAACACATTGGCAATATTCAAAATTGTCAAAACAGTGGTTACAAGCAATTAATTACCTCATTTCTGAATTCGGCTTTTGCAAGGTAGTGAGAAAAGGAAACTCACTACAAAAAAACAGACATATAGCAACGGAAATTTAGATACGGAAATATTTCGTCCCTAATTTCGAGACGGAAAAGTTATAATCCGTCTCTAACAAAATTTAGAGACGGAAATTACAAATCCGTCGCAAATTAGGGACGGATTGAAAATTCCGTCTCTAATTTAAGGACGGATTGAAAATTCCGTCTCTAATTTAGAGACGGAATTTCAATCCGTCCCTAATTTAGAGACGGATTTATAAATTCCGTCGCTAATTGATTTTACAATTTATCCGAAAAATATCAATGATATGAGTTACATTAGGGAGGATTTTTAATATCCGTCCCTAAATTTAGAGACGGATTTTCGTTATCCGTCCCTAAATTTAGAGACGGAATGTGCATCCGTCCTAAATTAGGGACGGATGTTTTTAATCCGTAGCTAATATATATGGGCCTTATACCAGCCCACTAGAAGCATGCAGCCCCTACTAGAAGTTTGCTCGTGACTATCCAACTCACCAACTCTCATTTCCTTCTTTTTCATTTTGCTCAGATCTCTCTGCCTCACATTCATCTCTCTACCTCACATCTCTCTCGCTACTTTTTCTGATTTTCATCTCTCTACCTCTCAAATTCTTTTTCCTCACATCTAAAATCTCACTTCTCACTCTCAAGCATCTCTCTACTCTCAAATTCAATTTTTTTGTTCAAATTACAGATTTTCGTTCAAATTTCTGGGGTTTGTTCATATTTTTGTTGTCAATTTTGGAGATTTAAGTTTTTCGTATTCCATTCTCAAATTTTCGTAACATTGGAGAACGAACTTACAAATCCAGTAAATTCAGGTATAGCCCCTTTTATAATTCGATTTTCGTTGATTTTTTCGTCTTTGTTGAATCGAATTTCAAGCATAATTCGGTATTTTTGTTTCATATATCAATTTGTGTTTTTCGTCCAGATCTGAATTTTATGGTTGATGTTGGGTTAATGATGCTGCTATGTTGAAGTTGGGATTTTTGTGGTTGATACTGCTGGTTGATGTTCGCTTCTGGTTCAGATCAGATCTGATTTTTTTTTGGTTGGTAGAAATTAAAGGTTGGTAGTATATTTTTGGTTCATCACTTTCGAATTTAGGGTTTATCGTTTTTGTTCTTTTTTTATTAAGATTTCCAGTTTTGAGTTTCTTCGTTCTTTTTTATTATTATTATTCAGATTTCCAGTTCTATGTGTTCGTTTTTATTTATTCACTTTAAAATTTCTTGATTCAATTTTTCCCAAATTTTTCAGGTGACAAACATTATGATGATGGAGATGAGATGATGCTGCATTTGTGAATGGAATTACGAAGATGTTGAAGATGTGCATGATTTCTTTTCTTCTTTTTTTTTATGAAGATGTGCCAGATTCTTGGCAATTGATAGTTTTAGGATTTAATTTTTATCTTGTTTTTCTATTACTTGCTTTTTTTTCCATTTTGGATCAAGTATATTTGATTATGAAGTAATTCTTTTTGTGAATCTTTCTTTTGATAAATCTAAGTTACAAAGTTAATCAGAAACTTTGTTAGTGGGTCTTTGTTTGTATGTGAAATGTGTTTGGTTTTGAGAATCGACAACTACTTTTAGTTGTTGGTTTCTTTTTTTTTATTTAATTTTAGATATCAGCGACGATCCCCATTCCGTCCCTAAATTTAGGGATGGATTTTGGATCCGTCTCTAATTTAGAGACGGATTCTGCAATTTCCGTCTCTAAATTAGGGACGGATTTTAAATCCGTCTCTAAATTTAGAGACGGAAAATTAATCCGTCTCTAATTTATTTCTACAGTAATAGAAACGAAAGGTATCCGCCCTAATTTAGGGACGGATAAATGTGATTCCGTCGCTAAATTGAATCAACGACGAGAGTTTTAGAGACGGTGTTATCCGTCCCTAAATCGTCCCTAAGCCCATTTAGGGACGGATTCAACCTGTTTAGCGACGGATTTAGTCCGTAGCTATATTGACTTTTTTGTAGTGACTTGAAGTTAGGAACTTATTTGAGAAGCAAAATTACAAGTGATTCACATGTTCATCCCAGTTACTTTAGGAGCCTTCTTATTGCAATCTTTCCAGCAATAAACTGCTTACACTGCAGTATACAAATTTAAACAATGAGCAAACAATTTCTTAATTTTTCACCAAAAAATACAATACCAAACAAGGGAAATAATCACTCATAATTTATCTGCTTCTTTTTCGTCATCAATTGACAAATTCATCCAAACCCTAACAATACTGCTACAAATAAACTTAAAAAAATAACGCTGAAATTCAGAATAATTAGGTGAGAGAAGTTTCAAACCCTAATTGCATAATCAATAAATAGCCAAAAAAACAGAAAATCAAGAAATATATAGTAATTATACTCACTTTTTGCAGTACATGAAATTCATCTAGAATGGGGTTGTTTGTTCCGGTAGAATCATGAGACTTGCAAAAGGTTGTGAATTTCGATTAAATCAAAAACGAATTAAAAGAGGTAAATTCGAAATCAAAAAACGAATTAAAAAAAATGATCCAAGAATTAAATCTGAAATAAAACTCAAATTAAGGGTTAGAATTATACCTCAAAGATTGTTGAGAACAACTCAAATCGAGCCTCAACAACAGCAACAACTAACAATCCTAACACGAAAATTATGTGCAATTAAGGGTTAGAATTAAGACGACGAATTTCCGAGCAAGGCTACAACAACATCGAGCCTCAATTCTGCTTAACAACCCATAAAATGAATGGAACCCAAAAAACGAAGAAGCATAGATCCAGAAAAAAGAAGAAAAACACGAAAAAACAAACAAAACGATTTTTTGGCTCACAAAAATCGAATTAAAAAACAATAAAAGGAACAACAAATTCAAAATGAAATTAAAAAAATCGATTACGTTAAACTCAAAATTCGTTTTCTTGAACCTAGAAAACAAACACAAAACTAGATCTAACAAAAATAAGAAAAGAATTAAAAAAATCACCTTTGAGACGACTGCAGCGGCTGGCGAGGGTGGGGTGGCAGAGGAGAGTTTCGCGGTGGGGAGAGGGGGCTACGGTGGTGGTGGTGAGGAGAGAGAGGGAAGGGGTCTGAGGAGAAGAGGGAAGGAAGGAGGAGAGGGTGTGATTGAAGAATGAGGAGAGAGAGATGATAATGAGAGATAGAAAGTGTAGACGTGTAGTGGGTGGGACTGTGGGAGTCGTGAATAAAAAATATTATACTCCACGACCAAATATCGGTCGGTGATAAATTATGTGGTTTTTTTCTTTTTTTTGTGCTGATGGAGGGAAAATCTTGGTGAAAAAAAAATAATTAACTCACTGACCGAATTATTAAAATCGTCGGTAATACCGACCGATAATTCGTCGATATATTACACCGATTGGTTTCGGTCGATGTCGGTCGGTGTTACCGACAAATTTTTTTTTTTCGGTCGGCCTTAGGCGAATTTCAGTAGTGAACGGTCGTAATGGATTTATCGACGTTTATGGTCGGTAACAGACGTCGGTATTTTGTGTCGGTAATTTAGAGCTTAACGACCATCTAACGTCGGAAACGATTACCGACCGCCTACAAAGAACGACGATGATCCCGACTGTTCAAACAGACGAATTTCGACGTTAGACGTCAGTAATGAAAATATTTGCGCGTTAAGTGGTCAGAACCCATCCATAAAAATGTGGCATTACTTCGTAAAAATACATAACGCCGACCGCTTTTATGTGTTATACGAATTAAAAAAACTAAAAGCTGTCAGAAAGTTTTCTGACAACTTTTCAACAATTGATAAATATAATTTTTTTCTGATAAATATACAAATTAAAACAACATACTTCGTAAATCAAACCATTAACTACTTGTATATTACTTTTACAACTTTACCAATCACAAAAATATTTTACTCTTACAATAATCACAAAAAATTATTCTACTTTTACAACTTTAATCTTCAACTAAGTTCAACTTTACTTCAATAAAGAAGTTTCAATGAACAAATCTGCACGAATTGAAAAAAAAATCAAAAATAAATAATGGAGTACGAAGTGCATTACTTCAAATTCTGAATAAATAACGAGTACTAAAATAAAATAAAATCAGGAACAAATTCTGGAAAAATCAACAATAATAAAACAATATTTCTTCATGAATCCATTACAGAAAAATTTTAAAAAATAAAAACGAAAATAATCCTTAAATGAAATTTTTTTTAAAAAATTAAAAAATTTTAAAACAGTATTTTTTCGTTGAATTTTTCTGACAAATCAACAATATTGTCTTCATTGACAATAAACGAAAATTTTCAATCTTATCCATTATATAAGTTGTATTGACTTCTGTTGAATTTTTTATATTCTGAGTTATTCAATAAACGATATTTTTTCAATCATATTGTATCTAGAGATCTGAATTTTTTAAAAAAAATTAAAAAAATAAAAAAAAACTCAACATTTTTAGATCTGAAATTCAAAAAGAAAAGTTAAGCAATCTTTGTAAATAAATAAAAACTAAAAAATCGACAAATTGAATCAAAAAAATCGAACCCTAGATCTGACAAATTGAAAAAAAACAAAAAACAAAAAAAAAAATCGACAAATTAAAACAATCGAAGAAAATCGACAAATTGAATATTGAAAAATTGAAAAACAAATTGAATATTGAAAAACAAATCGACAAATTGAATATGGAAAAACAAATCGACAAATTGAAACAAATTGGAAAAAAACGAAAAAATCGACAAATTGAAAAAAAAAAGAAAACGAAGCCAACAAAAACAAAAACCCTAGATCTAAACAAAAACTCAAAGAATATCAAAAACTAAACTTGGATAAATCAGCAATAAAAGAAATGTAAAGAGAAAAACCCTAGATCTGATCGAAAATAAGAAGAAAAAGATCAAAAATAAAATCAAAATATCAAAACACCAAAAAACAGAACAAAATCAAACAAATAAGGGAATCAAAATTACCAAATCTAGGTGCTTGGAGGTGGTGGTGAGTGGTGTCGGTGCGCGTCAACGGAGGCGTGTGGCAGTGGTGAGTGGTGGTCCGCGAAAGCGGTGCGCGTCGAGGAGTGACGTGGGGCAGTGAGGGGAGATGCGTGGCGGTGGTACGGTGATGGTGTATGGTTGGGGTGTTGGAGGGATGATAGAATGGAGAGGAGAGAGAGTTGAGGGATGAGATAATGTTGAGGAGAGAGAATGGGGAAGATGAGAGGATAAGAAATAATATGAGGAGAGAGACAATATAAGTGTAATAGTGGTAAATTGGTAATACTTCATATAAGAATTAAGGTGTTGGTCGGTTAAGAGTTATTGGGATTTTTTTAATTTTTTTAAAATGTATTTACCGACCGTTTGCGGTCTGCGGTTGGTAAATTTGTATCCAAGTAAAAAAAAAATATTTGACCATATTACCGACCGTCTAACGGTCGGGAAAAATGGAAAACGGACGGTAATTTCCGTCCATTATATACAATGGTCGGTAAATTTGTAAAAACGGTCGGTAAATTGCATCTTATGAAAAACGATCGGTAATATGACATTTTTCGACCGTTTTTGCGACGGTCGGTAAAATCCGTCGTTAATAACACGGATTCTTGTTGTGAAATGACTCAAAACACTAACTAATTAAAGTGGGTTCAAAATCCACTTGTCACCCCTTCACACATTATCTCTCCAATCTATCTCTACTTTTACCCTACCCACATTATAATACATTATTCCTAATTTTTCTACCAAACAGTAAGTGCACAATTCATTAAAAATCGGAGGGAGTAGTTAAAATGGTCGGAATCGAATATTAATTTATAGTTGAAAGTTGCTTGGTTTGAAATCTTGGTGGATGAAATCTATATAATTAAAAAGAAGAGATATTAACTGAGAAGCCTCCAAACACCGAAGGAAGCAATTCTGTGCAATCCCGCTAAAAAGGAACATCGACATTCAATCCCACTAAAACCACAATTCAAAAAAATTAAAAAATGAAAAATATAACTACCCCTAATTTTAAGGTTCTAACCTGATTAATAAACTGAAAATAAAATAAAAAATAACCACATGTTTTAAAAGACAAACAACAACAAAAATAACCACCTCCACTAATCGAAAAGTACGAATATATCTATCCAAAAAATTACATAAATCGCATGATTGTTCAAATTTTTGAAACAATAAAGCCTTAAAGAAACTCTTCATCCGAAGCAATACTATCCGTGAGTTCGCGCAAATTCGGCATAATAATTGATGTAAAAGTAATTGAATAACCATACTTGCAAAGTCAATTAGATATCCCCAACAATCGAACTGAAGCCACCGACCTTCACAATCAATGAACCATAACACAATACCATAAACGCTTAACTCCATAGATAAGATCTAGGAGAATGACATAAACAAAAACAATAATCAAAAATAAGACCACGCAGCAATTCAAGGGGTAAATTTATTAAAAAAACTAAAACCAAGAGATGTAGTATTCAAAATAACTATCCACGCGTAAGAGTCGTTCAACGCCGACGGAGAGAAACAAAATAGTAAAACTACTCCTCCAAACCAATGTCAAATCGAGTATATCCAGTATAACGAACCATTCCGAAACCAAGAATAGACCGAAACAGTCACTACCGTGCAGGTTTGTGACTCGTGAAGCCTGAATCCACCAGCGATCTCCCGCAAGACGAGACAACAACCCTACCACGACAATCAGGTGATGAATACATACAATTCGAAGGGCGAGACACAATTAGGAGCCTAAGATAGCACGGAAAAGGGAAAAAAAACCTCGCTCGCCGTGACCTTTTAAACCTAGGGCAAGGTCGCTGGTGAACCGAGCCACTAAATAAGAGGATGGGAAAGGGTTTGAGAGATTTTGAGAGATCGAGTTTTTGTCAGAGAGAGAATAAGGGGTTTTTTTTTTGTTGAGAGTTCTTTCTAAAGAATTTTAACCACTCACTAAACTTCTTTATTTTCATTTCACAATTTTAGATAAATATATTTTTTTTTCTTTTAAAAAAATTAGATTTCTATATGAATCGTTATAGTTATATTATGTTTTATATATATAAAAAATTTAGGTATGATTTACATGCTATTTTTTTATTGTAATTAAATTTTTTATATGTTTTACTTTAACATTTTATCTTAATTATTTTAAATGCAAATTTTTTATTTTTTTTTATCTACTCCCATAATCCCGTACAATTTATTAAAATACATCAACTCAATCAATCATACAACGAGGTAGGTTTCTTTAAATTAAGACATAAGAAA
>SNQN01010990.1:0-20258 GCA_008642245.1 Bassia scoparia | reverse complement strand
CGGAGGAGGTCTTCAAATATTGTCTAACATGTATGAGAAGCCCTCGGCCAGTAATAAGGTGTTTTTAATCGTCATTTGCATGAGGTCCGAATGAATGACGGTGGTTCAGTCGCTGGACTTCATAAAAAAGAGCAGTTCGATATTGTCCCAACTATCATCGGCTGATATCGGCTTTTCAGTGTGAGGTGAAAGCCTTGATTTTGTTTTTTTTGTTGCCTACGTCATGGGATACGGTGGTTTTCCCCATAAGAAACTTTCAGGTAAAGAAAAGTAGAAGCATGAGATCTTCGTGACTTGAGTCTATGTGAAAGCTTGAGAAGAAAGAGTCGAGTGAGTCGTTAGTGGTGCCTATTCTACAAACAAAGGGGCATAAGGGAATGTCCAAATCCTAAGAAGAAGGGTGGTTCGATGCAACGGAACAACGATGATGGTGATTGCAGGACGTGGGCCGTACCCCGTTATAGCGGCGCGCGGCTTGGTACTACATCGGTGCTTTGCGTTCGGGCTTGAGCCACGGAACCCGCACGTGAGTGCGTTGGGGTAGTGTTGTGTGAAAGGGGAGTCGCCACCGTGCTATAAAAGGTTATTTCGACGCCGAACGTTGGTGCCAAATTAATGACCCACGTCCGATCCAGTAACCAGTCGTGGGTTCGAGGACTATGGTACGAATCAGATCTGTAACCAATTCGCCGATGTAAGCGGCCTTACTCGGTCTCATTGCATTCCATTCATCACGGTTATTGAATGCACATAACTTACATTTTTATCACCTTAGAAGCGTACTAACCTAAACATTACTACGAAAGTGTGTTTCTATTATGCACAGAGACTACCTAACCTAGAAATTGTGACCACTTTGAGCGTTAATCAAATTAGAACAGCGCCTAAAACCGGTTGTCCATAATTAATTCTTTTAAAGTGATTCACATAATTTCCGGTCTTTATTTAGCAAAATATATACAAATGATGTAAACCATGACAATGCGAAGTATATGAAATTCAAATCATATATACAACCAATCTTACCCTGAATCTGCACACAAACAAATGTTAGTTCGTAATAAAAACGAGCGAATGAACCTTCCGCCTTGGATCGCTATACAAGGACAAAATCGTTAGTATTGACAAGTGATATAATATGAAAATGAATAAAAAGAACTAAAACAATGAAAACATTAACCACTCCTACATATTTACATGGATAATTAAATAGTGAGTTTCATTTTTTGTTAATTAGATTGAAACTCGTATAGTTATTAATTAGATTGCGAAAATGAGAAACGAGTGTGTTAGTGGAACTCAGAACGTATGTATTTAGAGTTGTATGAGAGAGTGTATAAGAGCGTGAGAGAATGAATACGCAAGTTAGGGATGGGGAAAATTGAATAGACGTGTTGTGCTTCTCGAAATGAGCAAGGCACGTATTTATGCGCTCAGGGGAGGAAAAATCCTGCGTATATACGCAGGAGGCCTGCGTATATACGTCCAAGCTCTGCGTATATATGCAGCCTTGGAGCGTATATACCAGTTGCTATTACGCAGCTTGGGCGTATATACGCAGCCTTAGCGTATATACGCTCATTAATTCTCCGTGTATTTTTTGTTTCCTCCGATTTTATTTCTTGATTTGCCTTGATTCGACGCACCTAGACACCTTGCTCTCCAAGCAGGAGTTCTAGAGTGTTCTAGAAGGTTCCACTATTTCCGAGTTTTTTTTGTATTTTGTTATTTTTTTTGTATTTTCTGCGTATAAAAACTTATAAAAATCATAGAAAATATAGAAAAATCAGAAAAATAATCTAAAAATACTGGTGAGCTCAAAAAAATGTGAGATACCGCATATCAATTATTTAAAAAATCCTAAAATAGAAATATAGAATTATTTTTTGCCCCCTTTATTTGTCTTTGCTCAATTAGTTCCGAGTATGACCTACGTATTTTCATCTTTCTGTGAGTCAAAGCATCTTTTCTAAGTCGAAACAATCGCGAGACGCGGTATGTTTCATCACTGATTACTCTTTTGGGGAGACATTTTTAGGGTCTACGAAGCCCCCACTTTGACTGAGTTCTGGAGAGACGATGTCTCGTAAGACAAAAGTCAAAGTATTCCGATTCAGGACGGAGAGCAACTCAAGACGTTCTGCGACCCTGAGTCACCTTTTTCGCCGGTCACCTGCAAACAAGGTTATTTTACCTGTAGCCGTGTCCCGTGCGGTCTGATTTGCTTGCCTTGGAATTTTTGTGCGGGAGCAAACTCCAAAACCCGGAATGAGTGCGCGGACACTTCTTGAGCGAAGAAGAGATTCCAAAAACCCCGAGAGATGCTGACGGAACTTCTATGGCGGGAGAAATTCCAAGACCCGAAGGACGTGCTAGCGGAACTTCTGTAGCGGGAGAAGATTCCAAGACCCGAAGATGTGCTGACGGAACTTCTGTAGCGGGAGAAGATTCCAAGACCCGAAAGATGTGCTGACGGAACGTCTGTAGCAAGAGAAGTATTCCAGACCGAAAGATGTATTGCTTGAGATTTCTGTATGGTGAACGAAATCATCAAGACCGAAGAGAATGGTTGTTGCTGGATATTCTGTAGCGGGGAGAATCGTAAGACCAGAAGAGGATGCTTGTGCTGGACTTCTATGCGGAGCAATCGGAGACCCGAAAGCATGTTTGTCGGATTTCTGTGCGGGAGAAATGTAGACCGAAAAATGTCTTTGTGCTGGAATTTTCGTAGCGTAGAAACTCGGAGACCGAAGATTTTGTTGCTGCATTTCTGTAGCGGGAGGATAACGTCCGTGAACAGATAGATGCTTGTGCTGGATTTTCTATAGCGTGAGGGAAATTTGGAGACCCAAGATGTTTTGTCTGGATTTCGTTGGTTTTTCTAGCGAGAGAAATCGTTAGACCTGAAGCTGTGCCATATTATGGCATATTTCTGGTGCCGGAGAAATATTCACAAACCAGCAAATTCGTAAAAGGAGCTGTTACAGCGCAAGAGAGCCCACATCTTGATCACATTATAGTCGTGAGATGCGAAGTCTCCGTAATATCGAAAAGTCAAAGTATTCGATTCGGAGACGGAGGCAATTTAGGCGTTCTGTCTGTATGATGGCACCTGCTTGTGTGACGAGGTGGTGCAATGCTGCAATGTGCATGTGTTTGTGCAGGACTGGCATATGCCTGATGCATGCGCACACACATCACTCAACTGCGCAATGATGCTTAATTGAAGTGTTTTGCAATGCTATATCGTTGTCATGCAAGTCTATTCTTAGATCTAAATGCATGGAAAAAGGACCAAGGAAAGTCGACTAAAGTAAGTGTAAGGACGTGGGCCGCGGCCTCAAGCGTTTATACGACCGGCGCGCCGGCTCTGGTACTCACATCGAAGGTGCTTTTTTGCGATGGGCTTGACGCACGGATAACCGCCTGAGTGACGTATGGGTAGTACGTTGTCCGAGTGAGGGGAGTCGCCCACCGACTACGTCTAGAAAGGGTTATTCTATACGGACGCACCGAAACGTTTGGTGCCAAATACTCAATGACCCCACGTATCATCAAGTTAACCAGAGTCGTGTTCGGGAGACATGCCGTACGAATCCAGACCTCTGTTACCCAAATGTCGCCCGGCATGTACGGCCATCTACTCGGTCTCATGCTGTAATTCCATTAAACGAATTTGGAATGCACAACTGTTACGCTACACTTGAACACAAGGCTACTTCGAACCTTAGAATCGTACTAAACCAGCTAAACTCTAAGTGATATGTTTCTATTATGACAAGGACTACCTACTAGAAACATACTGTAGAGACACTATTTGATTATACATGTAAAAGGTGCTGCTAAAACAGGTTGTCCACATAGTTAAATCTGATTTCAAAGCTGGATCACATATTCCGGTCTTTGTTTAGCATATCACAAAGAAACTATAATGACCAGCTATAAATGACAAGAGGGACAATATGAAGTGTATAACTCAACTTCAGAGTATGTGCAAAACTCTATCTACCATAAATCTGCATAAGAAAACAAAAAGTTAGCTTTGTAAAAACAATGAAAACGATCCCTTATGCCTTCGGAATCCGCTACTGAAATCCAAAAAACAAATTGATTAGACGTCCATGGAAAACGCAAGCCGCAATGGATCTTTCGCCTTGAATTGCTATACCAGAATAAGCATTTTAGTATTGACAAATCTGGAATAATAAAATGGTATACTTGAAAGAATAAGTATGAAAACCAAAAACCAACGAATACCTGAAAACATGTGAAGTATTAAAGAAACCCTACCATATTTACTGAACCAATTAAAGAAGTGAGTTTCTTACTATCTGTTAAATTACATTCTTTTGAAATCAAACATGGTTAGTCAATATTAACAAGAAATGGAGCACAGATTTATTGTGAGTAAACTCTCGTATTATTTCACCCTGCTTATCGGGTTGTTGATTCAGCAGTAAATGAGTATCTGATGCTTTGACTAAAACGAATGTGTATGTGTTAGAGTGTTAGAGAGAGAGAAGTCGTGTATAGAGAACGTAGTATGTGAAGAATGTAGTGTTAATGAATTATGAGTGTGTTCAGAAGTCGAGGCTATCGGACTGAGCAACGGCAAGAGTGTTATTTATATGCACGAGGCAAAAACGACAAGCACAAAAACTGCGTTATTATTTTCGCTCCGGATGAGCGTCATACTACGCAGTGTGGGGGAGCGTATATCGCTGCACACCCAGCGTACTATACGCTCGGCGACGCCATCATAAAGTTCTGCACACTTCCGTTATGGCAAATGACCTGCAGCGTCATACTACGCGCAGCATGTGGAGCGTATTTACGCCTCCCTGATCGAGCTGTATACGCTCATCATTGCGATTATACGCTCAATTGATTTCGTATATATTCTTCCAAAAACCTCGAAATATTTTGCATTTCCTCCGATTTTTCATTCGTGATTTCCCTTGATCTCGACGCACCTAAGACACCCTTGCTCTCCAATGCAAGTGCGAGTTCTAGAAGTGTTCTAGAATAGGTCCACGTATTTTCCGGGAGTATTTTTCTAATTTTCATCGCTAATTTTCTAGCGTATTCGCGTTGATCTTATAACCATTTGCAAAATCATAGAAATCATAGAAAAAATCAGACAAAATAATTAACAATATTGGCGGACTTCAGAAAAAGAGGACAGATGACAGAGTAAAGAGAGCATACGAGAATCGCAGCTTTGTACTATGTTTGAAAACCTTTGAGTCCGGTACTCGGAAAATCGCAGACAAATGGTTCGATATGTGCCTGAGGTGAACCTTCTGCTCAATAGTTCCGAGTACGACTCTCCACGATTCAAATCTTTCTAGCGTCCAAAGCAATCTTTTCTGTCAGTTCGAAACAACACGCGAGACCAACGTATGGTTGTTGCCCAGTCATCACGGAATAATCTACTTCTGGGAGATGGTAACATTGTTAGGGTGCTACAGACACCCACTTTTGACTGGAGTTCTGAAGATGGTTGTAAGACGATAGTGCCACACAGCGATTCAGATTCGCGAGAAGCGGAGAGAACATCAAAGACGTCCTGCGACCCCGAATTACGCCTTTTTTCGCGACCGTACCTGAACAAAGCGATGATTAGTTTTTACCTGTAGCCGTGTTCCCATGCGGTTTGATGTGCTTGCTCTCGTCGACTGCAGTCCTTAAGCGGTCAGGAACATTCCCCCTGTTCGGCTATGACTGGGATGTATAGCATGGCAGGCGCGCGCGTGCTGCTTCGAAGAAATGAGGATGACGTTGAACAAGATATGCCCTAAATTCAGGATCAGGCTACCCTTTGGTTGCATCGACATAGGTCTGTTTCTTATGTCTAGCGACATTTGCATCGCAATGTGACTTGTAATTGTGAACCTCTGTCATTGAGAGAGGGACAAGGACGTCATTGATTTTGAAGAGTCTTGTCACGTCTGCGTTGTAGACATGATTTGATCAGAGTCATTTGAAAGAGGCCCTGGTCTAGGTCTGGTATGTAGACAAGATTCTGAGTATGATGTCTCTTGAAAGCTGGCTTGTCGTAGGTCCTGTCTTAGACATGATTTAGAGAAGTCTGAAAGTGCTCTGTTAGTCTGGTTCTCACAACGACTGAGTTAATGAGGCCTTGAATTGCAGAAGTCGTCAGGATCTGTGTTTAGACCATGATTGAAAGTCGTCTTGTCTAGCGTCTCGAGCCTATGCTTTATGATTTTCCGTAATACTGCATTTTGGAAAGGTTGCTATTTAGGTCCTAGCGTACTCTGATTCAGACATGATTCGAACAGGACTGGATTTCAAGTCTCAGCTAAGTCTGGATTCTAAATGACGGACTACTGAGTAACAATGAAGATGAGAGTGCTCATTTGAGAGTATGATTAGAGAAAGTGTGATATTTGGACGTTGACTTGACTTAACGCTTTGGCTGAGGACAGTGACTTTGTTGGAAAGGAAGGGTCCAAACGTCGATATTTTCAGATTTCCTCTTGATCAGCAAAGACATTGAACCACGTTAACTAGGGCCTAGGAGACAAGAGCCTCACTGGAAATTAAGAGCCATATCGGCCGACGACGCCGCAGCGAGACTTTAGTGCTTAGAAGTCAACATAGGGAAGGTGATCAGATTGTACGGATGAGTTTCCAACAAGAATGACTGACCACAAGGTCTAGGTGCTTACTCTATTGGGATTGAGTCAATGAGTCGTGAAGGTGAACCAAAATGACAAGGCTATGGTTCGGAAATAAAAGGGTCAAATTTGTGACTATGGGTAAGATGTGGCTATTGATGCGCAGGTTGGCTAATGTATGTGGATTCAAACATGAGTCTGTATGTCAGCGTTGTCTAGACTGGCAAACACATAACTCGCAATTCTTAGCACGTCAAAGCCTCAAAAGCGGCGCTAACAAATGATTTTAAGTTAATCGCTGCATGCGGTCCGACCTCGGAAGAAGTGGCTAGTAATCCTGTACGGAATCAGAACAACGTAGTTCTGATGGTGATTTTGAACAATCTGCCTCGCCGGAGGCGCTTTTGTGGTTCGTAACTGTGAGGCCTGTGGTTTGAGGGTTGAAAAAACGGCTTGATGCATGACGAAGTGGGACCCACGTCGTGACGCAGTTGTGCTTTTTCGACATTTTGCTTTTTGTTTGAATGGGCTTTGTTTGTATTTTTGACCCATTGACTTGCATTTTTGAAGCTTTTGTGTTGAACTTGATCTTTGCTCTCTTTTTCTATTTATTTCTTTTTTGCCCATGTGACTTTTTCTTTTTCTTTCTTTTGCACGTGTGCTTTTCCTACGCCACCGTTTGGTCCAAAGGGTTAGGTAGATGTGGGTGATGAAAGAAAGATAGGCTAAAGTTGATAGTGTTTGTGTTCAAGGTCTGCAAGGGATTTTTGATATTTGATTGTGACAAGGGTTGGAAGGAGGCGGTCATTTTGTGGGAAGCTGTGAACGAAGCCTCTTGGGCATTGTTCAATTAAATCAGTATTGATTAAACAAATTGTGGCCAATGGATGTGTTGAGGACTTGCATGATTAGAAAAATATATTGCCAAAACCAATTAGTCATTGAAAGTACCGGCTTATTGTATAGGAGAGACTCTAACATGAACTCAAGGGGACAGATTGAAAGCGGACATATTGTAGGACTAGGGACTCTATGGGGGACTCAATCTAGAGCAAGGCCGCGCAGATCGATGACCACGCCTATGGGAGTGACTCATGATGTCTTCGATGGTAGTGTGTTGATGGTTTTTCCAGGTTGGGCCAAGGAGGTCTAGGATTAGCGCTTTTTTTTGTGAGATGGATGGAGGGTCAAGAGACAATGGGCCTTTTGTGGAGTAGGATTTGTTTGACTTCCTTGCCTCTTGGCCCCAGAGACAAGTTGCGCAGTCTTTGCTATGTCTTGCTTGAAATCAAGAAATTACACTTTTAGACCCAGAAACAAAAGATTGGTTCTACTCGAAAAAACTCTGAAGAACAAACCTACTCAGTCTTAGGTTTTTGGACTTAAGGAACTGACTAGAAAGTAGACTTGAATGGGCTAGACCTACATCTATTTAATGTACCTAGACTCGGAAGATTCGAACCCTAAGATGGGACCTATTTCAGACTTAAGGAACCTCTTTAGACCTACGAGCACTTGAAATTGAATGGGTCCTTAGCCTTGAATCAAAGTTTCCTAGGTTGAGTCTACTATCGAACCTAAGTCAGTTTTAAGGTTCTTAGATGTTGAAGCAACCTAATTGATTCAAGGCTCTTGGTTGACACCTAATTCAGATTTAAAGGTAGGGTTCTTAATTAAGATTGAATTGAAACCTATTCGATTTAAGGTCCTTGATTAAGACTGAATTGAACCTAATTTAGGTTTAAGGTTCAAAAGGTCGTAATCTAGGTCAGCATTTAAGACTCTTGGATTGTGAATGAACCTAAGTCAGATTCTAGGTCGAATGGAGTTTGAAATTGAATTGGAATTGGAATGGGCCTATGATCAACAAACTTCATTGTTCTTGACCATAGATTAAGAGACTGGCTGGACTGAATGAAGAGTCACAAAGTTAACACGCACCTTGATTGAAACACAAATCCAATTTATTCACTTAAGGTCAGGATCTAAGTGACTATAAGGTCGGTTGTTAAGTTCTGTGATAGTGTACCATGCCTAAAGTAGAGCTGGGTCCAATTTTCACCACCACAACATGGTGAATGTATGGCCGAGATACCCCTATATATACCGCACTCGGAGTAACACGTGCATAACCGGCATTGGTTGGAGATAGGACTTAACCTTAGCCATGTGACCATTAACACATGCCACCAGGTAAAAATTCCTCCCTTAAGGTGTTCTCGAGCAATAGACATGCCCATATTGAGCCCAAGGTGCCAATGGACAATGACCTATTGAAGGGGTCACAAGCAAAATTCAATTGATTATTGATATGGGAACTACGAGACTTTCAAGTCTGTTCCACTCACCAAAATGGTGATTAATCCCCAGTGAAGTCGCCAAATTGTAGGACGTGGGTGCGCGCCCCTCAGCGTTTAGCGGGGGCGCGCGGCTTGTACTCTATTTGAGGTGCTTTTGCGTGGGCTTGAGCCCACGGATCCCGCACGTGAGTGCGTTGGTAGTAGTGTTGTGAGTGAGGTGGAGTCGCCACGTGCTCGAAAGGTATTCACGGACGCCCGAAACGTTTTGGTGCCCATATCAAATGGCCCCACGTCCAATCAAGTAAAACCGTCGTGGGTCGGGGACATGGGAACGAATCAGATCTTGTAACCAATTCGCCCTTCATATGTAGCGGCCTCTACTCGGTCTCAATTGTATTTCCATTAAACAACGATTTATTGGATGCACACAACTTACAATTTTTAGCACCTTAGAAGCGTCACTACCCTAAAAAGTTCCTAAGTGAGTCTGTTTCCTATTATTGCACAAGAGAGAACTAGCCTAACCTAGAACTTGTGACACTTTGTATTCATCATGTTTAAACGGTGCCTAAAACGGGTTGTCCATGTTAATCTGACTTTAACAGTGATCTCACATAATTCCGAATCTTTGTTTAGCAAATATATACAAAGTCTATTACAACAATGACAGATGAGAAATTGAGTGTATAAAACTTCAAAGTATGTGCAAAACTACATCTTTACCCTAAATCTGCAAGAAAACAAAAGATTAGTTCTGTAAACGAAATGAAAAGAAATCTTTGCTTGAATCGCTACATGAATCAAAGGAAAACCAATTGTTAGTCCATGATCACAACGCAAGCGCAATGGATCTTTTGCCTAATTGCATACCAGAATAAAGAATTGTTAGTATTGACAATGGATAAAATAATGAAAATGGAAATAAAAGATGAACCAATAAACCAACGAACCTTGAAACATTGAAGTATTAAGAAAACTTCTACATATTTACATTGGAAACCATTAAAAAAGTGAAGTTTTACTACATTGTTTAAATTACATTCAAACTCATAACAATGGTAGTCATAATTAAAAGAAGTGGAGAGATTATTGCGTGAGTAATCTCAGACTTCAACTTCGTTATCGCTTGTTTGATTTCGAAAGAGACTCGAATGCTTTGACATAAAACGACATGTTGTAAATGTGTTCTAGAGTGATTTTAGAGAGAGAGAAGTGTGCGATATGACAGTGTATGGGTGTAGATGTAAAAGTCGAGGTGTGTTTCAGAAGTCGAGGATATCGGACTGAGCAACAGCGTGTTTTTATAGGCACGAGGCAAAACGCAGCACAAAACCCTGACGTTAATATACGCTCAGGAATGAGCGTATATCACACAGGTGGGAAGCGTATTACGCTCACCTCAGCGTAATATACGCCTCCTTCATTTCCATAAGGTTTTGGCAATTCGGTGTATGGCAATGAATGAGCGTATTATACGCAGCAAATGTGGAGCAGTATATTACGTCAAGGAGCGTATATCACGCTTCTCATCTGGCGTATATAACGCTCAATGATTTCGTCTAATATTTTCCAAAACAACCTCGAAATATTTTTTGATTTCCTTCCGCTTTTATCTCGTGATTTCCTTGATTCAACGCCCACCTAGACACCTTGCTCTCCAAGCAGCAGTTCTAGGAATTTCTAGAAGGTCTCCACAATATTTCCGGAGTTATTTTTCTAATTATTCATCGTATTTTCTGCAGTATCGCGTAATTTAAACATTGCAACTAATTCATAGAAAATCCTAGAGAAATCAGAAAAATTATTTTAACATATTGGGCGGTCAAGAAAAATGTGCGGACTGATGAAAATCAAAAAGCATGAGAATCGCCAGTTTGTAACTTGTTTGAAAACCTTTGAGTTATATCGAGAAATCGAAGAAAATTATGTTTGCCATTGTATGTGACCTTTGCTCAATAGTTCCGAGTACGGACCTCACGTATTTCCAACACTTTCGTGGTTCGAAAGCTCTTTCTTGAGTCAAAACAAACGCGAGACGGGTATGCATTTCTCACGGAATTACTCATTTGGGGAGACACCTTTTTCAGGTGATCTACAGTAAGAATGCTTTTGGCTTGCGGGGAATGGAGCCGTTCAAGCCCCATGCGAGCAAAGCGCTGCTTGTGATTTGCAAGTTGAGCCCTCAACCCATGGGGCATTGGGTTGTGTGGGAATGGCCTTAATTTGTTGGGTGTTAATGTTGGTTTAGTGGTAGTTTCCCGCTTGATCGAGGTTGGCAATGGTTGATGGAACAAGGTAGGCTATGTGAATTTTGGTTGACGTCATGGTCTTGGCTTAGCTTTTGTTGGCAGTATGGTAAGGGACTGAGGGGTCACTTGGATGTGATTTTGATTTGCCCAAATCGGTGACTTGAGCTGAAAGTCGCATGAGGAAGAGACATTGGAGAAAATGCTGCATGTGATTGCTTTGGAAAGGATGCATTTAATGGATTGCTACAGAGTGATTAGCCTAAGAGAGTTGGGAGAGCCCCTTAAGGTGTATGAAAAGAATAGGTAAAAGGTTTCAGAAAGACAGGCTAAATTTGTGACTCAAGGGTAAGTAATGGGGAATTGATGTGGTTGGTGATGATGTAGGTTCAAGCTCGAGTCATATGTTCGGTGCTACACTTAGGAATTTGTGCTTCTAGCCTTAACGAATCAAACTTATAGAAGAATGGGACCTCAGAATGTTATTCAAGATTTATTGGGATCGGAGCCTCGAGAAGGGCTTCCTACGTATCCTTTTGGAATCAAACCGTCCGTAGTATCTTGTTGGTGATTTGGACAATGCCTCGTGTGAGAGGGCTTTTGCGTTTGCCAATGTGAGGCTGTGGTTCGAGGTCGAAAAAGGCTTGATGATCACGAAGTGACCCACGAGTGTTCGCAGTGTTGCTGCTTTTTAGAACTTTTGCTTTTGTTTGAATTTGGTCTTTGGAACTTTGGATTTTTGCATTGCGATTTTGACATGATTTGCATTCGTGCTGACTGGCATTGACTTTGATTTTTATGCTCTTTTTTCCGTTTGGACCATTTTTATTCTTACTCTTTTTTTTCTTCTTGCACATGTTTTTCCAACGCACCATTTGGATCCAAAGGGTAAGCAGTGTGGGTGATGAAGAGATAAGGCTGAATGATGTGTTTATGGCTCAAAGAGGTTGCAAGGGATTTTGATTTGATGTGTAAAGGGAACTGAGGGAAGGGTATATTTTGTGGAGCTATGACAGAAGGCCCTCTTCGCAATGTCCATTTATGTGTGAGGTTCATCAGTTTGTGTTGCTTCCTTTAAAAATTAGAAGCACAAATTATATGGAGGGCTAGAGAATATAATAAAATTAAAGTTTTATTAATTACCACAGGGTTTATTACACAGAGGCTTAATTGCAGAAATTATTTCCTAATCCTAATGACATAGACCCAAATGGAGAAACTCAGTGATACATAGTCTAGGGAAAGGGACTCTCCGACTCGACCCTAAAGCTAAAGACCGCTAACTTGACTCATGCCAAATCGAAGAAGATCATCCCTTATGCCCCTCATGTCATGACCTTTGCGAATGTGGCTAAGGGCCTCGATACTTGAGATGATCTTTGTATTTCCGGTTGGGGCCAAAATTAATTGTCTTGACCATCTCTTCTTCGTTGGAGCGGGAACGTAGGTGGCAAGCAAATCCTCTCCACTAGTCAGATAGTTAGTTGAACCCCTCGTTCTTCCTCTATATGATTTCAAGCTCTTCAAAAGGATGTTTGTGTCTGAATGTTACCCTTTGTATCCTTGCCATGAATAGTGGATGATGTCTTCCGTCGCTATTTTCTTTCATCAGGAATGTGAAAAGAACCACTTACATTCGGTTCCAAGGTAAGGGAAAGAACCATTGGAACGAGGCAGAGTCAATCCCTTTAAGTAGCCATGGGTGGGTCTTAAATCCCTTTATATCGACGAAATCGAGGGTATCAGTGCTGCTTGACTTGGGTTATGTCTTCGGCTGAGAATCCTTTGGCAGTTTGATTGAAAGCGTGGGGTCAAGAGGAGGTTGGTCTTGGTAAGGTGGGTCAGATGGCTTTTTGGATTGCCTTATTCAAATATCTTTGTCCAGAACGTGCGGCTGCTCGAGGTCAACTCCTGATTTAAGCTTCAAGCTCTTGAACGTTGCTCGGCAAGCTTTGGATCTTTATCTTGTTCGGCGCCATTTTGGTGGTCGTTAAGTCTATCAATGGGTAGTGGAAGGTTGGAGAAGGTTGGGTTTGGCTTGGCTTAGGCTCAAACTCTTCGGGTCGAGCGAGGGCTATGGAGACGACTTCTCACCCTGTTCAAAAAGAAAATGAATCCTTAGTGAACCCCCGTTGGTCATTATTGAATATATGGATGACAGATGCAAATGCATTGTCCTACTTCTGATGGTCATCTTCCTAGAATGATGCAAGGTGCCCTTTCGTTTTTTAATTTTTTTTGCTTTTTTTGTGTTTTTTTTTTTTTTTGTTTTTTTTTTCTTTCGAAGGGCACCACATGACATAGGATGTATGATATGCACCATTGTCCTGGCGGTTAGGGTTCATGCCTAGATGGTGCTAGGGTCGAGTCTATGTTTGGCCACAAGGTCATCCTATGTGAGTAAACGTCAAGGTTCAAAGTCTTAGAGTACAAAGTCTGTGCCTACCACAGTGGTCAAAGGGTCAAGGGACCTAGGTCGAGTCTTATGCACTACTCTTAATGGGTCACAGTCAGACCTAGGGTCAAATTCTGTGTTGGACTAAGGTCGAAGTTTTGAAAGGCCAAAGTCCTAGTAAACTATGGTCACAGCCTAAGTAGATGGTACAACTAAAGTCACTATGGGCTTATGAAATGGCATTCGATGTGAACTTAAGGATGGACCCTGGATATATTTGAACGTGTTTGTTAGTTAAGGTCTAGAACTATACCTGGCTAGGGACCATACAATGCACATATATACACGACCACGATGATGACAAGTCAACATATGGTCGGTCTAGGTTAAGTCATGAGAGTGTTACCACGCACTAAGGGTAGGTTGGGTCAAATTTTGTTGCACCAACTTTCATTAGTAAGTGATGTATGTCCGAGTTACCCCTTATGTACACGCATCTAGTAACACGTGACACGCGCGTGGTGGGATAGGGACTTGCCGTTAGCCATGCGATCCAATTAAACCACATGCACCTAGGTGATATCCACCCCTTAAAGTTGGTCTCGAGCCAATAGAACATTGCCCATTATTGGACCAAGGAGCCTAAGCGCGACCTTATCGAAGGTCACATGCAAGAAATGTAAAATCCAATAAGGACCGTGATGATGGATTACGAGCAGACTTTCAAGTCTGTCACTTCACGCTAACGGTGAGTTCTCCGCCACGTGATTTGCAAATCTGTAGAATGTGGGCTGTACCCCGGCGTTAGCGAGCGCCGGTTGGTACTACATCGGTGCTTTTGCCGTGGCTTGAGCCACGGACAGCACCGTGAGTCATTGGTGTGTAGTTGTCGAGAAAGGGGAGTCCGCCACACGTTGCCTTATAAAGGTTATTCACGGACGCCCGAACGGTTAGGCCGAAAATTAGGCCCCCCGTCCGATCCAGGCCAGAAGTAAGCCAGTCGTGCGGTTCGGGGGACATGGATACGAATAGATCTGTACCCAATTCGCCCGCATGTGCGGCCCTCTACTCGGTCTCCATTGACAACTTCCATTCATCAGTTGTTATTGAATGCACATAACTTCCATTATTTTAGCAGCCTTTAGAAGGTACTAACCCCCAAAGAATTACTCAGAAAAGTGTGTTTCTATTCATGCACAAAGAGGACTACGTAACCTCAAATTGTGACCACTATTGGTTAATTCAAATTCGACCGGCGCCTAAAAATGCCGTTGTCCATAATTACTCTGATTTTAAAGTGATTCACATAAATTTTCGTCTGTATTTAGCCAAAAATAGTATACAATTGATGTTTTACAACCGATTGACAAATTACTGCGAAACGTATATGAATTCAAATCATTAATATACAAACCACATCTTACCCTGGAATCTGCAAACAAAAAACAAATGTTTTCAAGTTTACGTAATAAAACACGAGCGAAATGAAACCTTCCGCATTTGGATCGCTTATAACAGGGACACAGGAAATCGTTAGTTAATTTGACAAGTTGATTAAAATAAAATAGATAATGGGGGAAAATTGAATAAAAAAGACGAAAAAACAAATGACAAAAGTCTAAAAAAAACCACTCCGTACAATATTTACATGGAATAATTTAAATAGTGAGTTTCTACCTTTTTTGTTAATTGATTGAAACTCGTAATCGTTATTAATTAGATCTGAGGAAATGAAAACGAAGTGTGGTTTAAATCTCTCTCTTTTTTTTTTGTAGTTATGTCCTTGACCCCATAAGCAACACTCTTGCTTAAAGTCAATCTAATCATACCTAGTGCTTATCTATCTAGCACTCTCCAAACCTCCTTCTTCATACTATCAAGCCTCTTACCAACGAGAGGTAAATGAAGACCCTTTTGATACAAATAGTCCTCTACTTGCATTTTCCAAAATMCAAAGCATCTTCCAKAAAAACTTTTTAATTTTTAACTTGCTATCTTCCATGTTATATGTTTTAGTGTTTGTAATCAAGTTTTCAAAATAATTAAACCAACTATTCAAATCTAAAACACCCAAAACCCTAAACTTGAGAACTATCAATCACAAACTGCAAATTGAGCTCCAATCTAGCTACAAACAACCAAAGACGGCACCTCAGCTCTGATACCAATTTTTGCGCCAAAGATAAGCCAAGCAAGTTTGCAATAAACCCACAAAACTCAAGTTATACTAACATGCMAGTACTATAAACCAAATACAACAAAGATAGCAAGCAATAAATAAGATCCAAGCATATGAAAGAAGTAAGAGAGTAAATAAGATTGGATTATCGTAGGAAACCCGAGAACCGAGAGAAAAACCCACCCTTGGCACTATGATTCTATGGATGATGAATTCCAACAAGTACAACATGCTCCAATTGAATACAATTGCAAAGCTGTAATCTTAAACCTATGCTAAAACTAAGACTTTTGAGGTTTTGGAGATATTACAATACTTGTCTAGAGTGTTTAGAATGTGTGTGATACCTTTCTAATGAAGTAAGAACATATATATAGTGCTAGTGCCAAACCGCACAAAACAGAGCAAAAGAACGACCAAAAATGCGTGAGTCATGCATTCTGCACTAGGCCAAGTCTTGCTCATGATGCATGACTCACACATTTTAGGCAGTAAGCAATGTTTGAGACACATATTTCTAGGCCATCCTGAAAATTGCTCCTTGCTCCATGCGTGACTCGAGCCTTCTGAACCCYTGGCTTGCGCACACTTSCAACTAGCTTCAACACTTCGTTTTCAATAATCTCCACACCTCAACCTTTAAGGAGGTACTTTTCATTCTCTTTTCCCTTACCCATTTGATGATGTGTAAGTCTGGTAGCATTTCTAGCCTATTTTTACCTTTGGCTGTGAATAATTCCTTCAATTCATTATTTCTAGCGCTGGGGCCCATTATGTTGGGACAACTTTATCGTTGCCTATATATATGTGAGCAGACAATCATAGATGGGGATGACCTTAACCAAATAGGCGATCCTCTCTAGCTCCAAACTTGTTGGGGAAGCCTATACACTGACCTTGGGTTTGCACTGACCCAAAATGAAATCATTGCCAAACTTCAATTGGATAGTAAAACTAAAATAGGATACACTACTCGGGTAACTAGTTGCCATTCTTTTGCTGAGATGTACTTCACTTGGTATGATCATCAAAAGGTGGTGGACCCTTCTCTAACTATAAAATGTCTAATGCAACTAGACCCCCTACCTTGCGCTTGGCACCCTTTACGTGACTTGGACATGAATAATTCATTTGGCCTAGGGATGTTCGATATTACCTTAGAGTGGCTGCAACAGATTGGTTTGTCACATTCCTTCACCTAAGACTCGAAATTCTGGCGTCAATCCTGACCACCAGGGATTTGCCTGCTACTGACCTTGAGCATTTTGGTTTTGAAATGCATAATCCCCAACTCGTCGCTAGGAAATTTGTCCTAGTTCAGTCTCAAGCCATCCCAATACTAACCAAAGGAAATTATAGCTAGGAAATGCAGGAGCCGAGGAGGATATTCCGTCGCCAGAACCCAGCTGAGGTGAGTTACACTGCCTTTTACTTTTACGTTTTCATTAAATGCATCGTGATTTTAACCASATTTTGCTGCAGGTGGAGTGGTGCCCATGAAGGCGAGTGGGGAACGTGAGATCGAGGAGGTTTGCTGCAGCGATYSACCTCCATGGCGAGGCGGTGGAGTACCATCTCCTGCTTGGTGACAGGGGTCAAGATGCCTATGCGCGTTTCAGTGAGGAGCAACTAGCCCCCTGAGTCGAGTTAGTGGCCGAGGTATGAGTCTTGCTTATCCACACCTTTTCTTTGCATTTGCTCTCCGTTAGTTGTGCAGTAACTTTGGCTTGGCTTGTGCAGCCTGATTACGACCTTGGTGAGATCTCCTTTACTGACTTGAGGATCTGTCCTAACGTGGACGAATTCAATGGGCCTGCTCCTGCGGCTACTAGGCACTCTCAGAAGTCGATGCCCCGTGGAGGTGGTCAAGTAGGAAACACTTTACTTGTTTGATTCTGTCCTTTCATGCTAGTGTTCACTCATGTGCTGACTTGCTCATCTTGTGAAATAGATGCCTCGGGCAGGCRTTATGAGGCTGTTGGGAGTAATAGATCCCTGGAGACACTCCTACTAACAGTTGAGAGACTCGGTAGGTGCATGAAATCTCATAATTTCAATGCTTCGCAAGGTCAGGAACCCGTCTTTGACTTGAAAATCATTTGCAGGTCGTCAGGGCAACGATGAGGATGTTGAWGATGATGGCGATGTACGAATGAGACCGGTCCCTAACCGGGGTGGAGCTTCGACTTTCCGTTCTCAMCCTGGATCATTGTCTTTGTTTACCGTACCGGGAACCTCTGCTGTAGTTTCTCTCCTTGATGGGCTGTTGGACGACTCTACCTTGCAGGTGCTAGCGTCACTTAGTTTTTCGACGTGCCGCAAGCGGTAGAAGTACCTGTCACCTGTAAAGAAGAGGGGTGACCCTAGCTTTGCATTTGTTGATTTTAGGACTTAGCTTAGACCTACTTATACTTATTTGTTGACTTTTTCTTTACTTGACTCGACTATAGCTTAGACTCGAGTGTTTGTGTAAATATGCCTAGACTTGTGTATGACTCTACGATCTAGACAAGCTCATCTTTGATGCGAGCTTTGATTACAATTTACAAAAATTAACTTGCTAACTAGATGCAATGCATTAATTAAACTCTAAGACAATGTCGATCATCCTTGTGTTGTCGCGTATGTTGCGTTGCGTTGTTTGAGACGAATGTCGGCTCGTTCCTCTTTTAAAATGCAGGGAGGACCTAGATTGGACCAAGAACTGTGTGCCATCGTGCATGGGAGCCAGTCTAGAAGGAGAAAAATCGGAAAAATATTGTACAAACTGGGCGTAATAGAGCCCAGGTAGGCATAATTACGCCCAGAATCGAGCTTATTATATTGAACTTCTATTTTAGGCAAGTTTTTTTGGCCTAATAGCTATAAATAGGGGTTTATACACGCCCTAATTCATTCATTTTAACCTCCTTAGTGCTTAAAAACCTCTCTTACATGCTTTAGACTTCATTTTAATTATGACATTGAATATTTGCAATAAATCAAATAGAGAAGAGACTTTACTAATGCTTTGAAGATGTGCCTTCGAAACTTTGAGGCTCGTGAAAGGGAGACATGCAGATGAATTGTGACGTTCTCTTACGTAAGGTATGTAAGTCTCCGATACAAACCTTCTTTATGTGCCATAAAGCCTGTGGGACCCATTAACGCACTGTTTCTTCTTCGGGACAAGGAAATCGCTCCTTTGCCTTTGGAACTTGGGCTGATATTGCCTGGCCTTTTGTAAGTCTCCCTTGTATTTCTAATATTGTTGATTGCTTTGTTGACGAATATGAGCGATACTTAAGACTAGTCCAACTGTTCACGACGCATAGTGCTTGGTTAGGAAATTGACTTGCTTACTTAGTTGACTATATGCAAGGGATGCTTCTTGCCGATAATTTACCGTAGACGTGCAATTTAGATTTGCTTGTTTGCACGTGTGTTATTTGACCACGGCAAACCGAATGTTGGTCATTGTAGACACCTAAATGTGTCTCCCCAAATGAGTAATCCGTGATGAAACATACCGCGTCTCGCGATTGTTTCGTACTCAGAAAAGATGCTTTGACTCACAAAAGTGGAAATACGTGAGGTCATACTCGGAACTATTGAGCAACAAGGACAAATAAAAGGGCAAAAACATTTTTTTATTTATTTTAATTATTTTCTATTCTTTTCTATTTTAGGATTTTTAAAAAATTTAATCGGTGATCTCCATAATTTCACATTTTCTGAGCTCACCAGTATTTTAGATTATTTTTCTGATTTTCTACATTTTTCTATGATTTTATAAGTTTATACGCAGAACAAATACCAAAAAAATACAAAATATACAAAAAATACTCCGGAAATACGTGGAACCTTCTAGAACACTCTAGAACTCCTTGCTTGGAGAGCAAGGGTGTCTAGGTGCGTCGAATCAAGGGAAATCACGAATAAAATCGAGGAAATCAAAATATCGAGGTTTTGGAAACAATATATACGCATAGGGCAGCGTATATAGCAGAGCCCTGCGTATAATGCAGCCCTCTGCGTATATACGCAGGTCACCTGCGTATATACGCAGGCCACCTGCGTATATACGCAGGGTTTGCGACCTCGTTTTTCTCTCGCTGCCCTATAAATACATGCCTACCTTGCTCAGCCGGACACGATTCAAGACACTCTATTCTGTCTCTCTCTGTCTCTAACTTACGTATTCTCTCTCTCACTCCTCAAACACTCTAAACACATTGCTTCTTGAGTTCTAAGCAGCGATTCTGTTCGATCAACAAGCGAAATAAGGGTATAAATCTGAGATTACTCACCTAAAACATCTTTTGACTCTACTAATTCTTTTGTCACTTTTAATTTGACTAATTCTTATTGGCGATTTCAATTAAATCAACACAATGTAGAAACTCACCTTTTAATTGATTCATGTAAATAGTAGATTGTCACTCATGTTTTCAAATTCGTTTTCATTACACTTATATTATTATCATTATCTGCCACCAATTCATAATTGCATATGTT
>SNQN01010989.1:0-20260 GCA_008642245.1 Bassia scoparia | reverse complement strand
TAGAGAGAGAGAGAGAGAGTATGAAGTTGTGAAGTGTCGGGAATTGTGCGTGTGTGAGAGCGTGTGAAGTGAAGGTGTCTCGGACTGAGCAAGGCAAGGGTATATTTATAGGCACGAGGCAAAACGAGGCACAAAAAAAACCTGCGTATATACGCTCAGGATGAGCGTATATACGCTCATGAGGAGCGTATATACGCTCATCCTGAGCGTATATACGCTTCTTTCTTTCCATAAACTTTTGGCAATTTCGTATGTATGCTTTGAGCGTATATACGCTCCTGTTGAGCGTATATACGCTCCTGATGAGCGTATATACGCTCATCATTTGCGTATATACGCTCAATGATTTCGTATATATTTTCCAAAAACCTCGAAATATTTTGATTTCCTCCGATTTTATTCGTGATTTCCCTTGATTCGACGCACCTAGACACCCTTGCTCTCCAAGCAAGGAGTTCTAGAATGTTCTAGAAGGTTCCAGGTATTTCCGGAGTATTTTTCTAATTATTCATGTATTTTCTGCGTATTCTGCGTATTTAAACATTGCAAAATTCATAGAAAATCATAGAAAAATCAGAAAAATAATTTAAAAATACTGGCGGATTCAGAAAAATGTGACGGACATGATGAAAATCAAAAAGCATGAGAATCGCCTTTGGAAACCTTTGAAAACCTTTGAGAAAACCGAAAGAAAATATTTTTGCCTTGCCTTTGACCTTTGCTCAATATTTCCGAGTACGACCTCGCGTATTTCCAACTTTTGTGAATTCAAAGCATCTTTTCTGATTCGAAACAAACGCGAGACGCGGTATGTTTCATCACGGATTACTCATTTGGGGAGACACATTTTCAGGTGTCTACAGAAGCCCCCACTTTGACTGAGTCTGAAGAGACGATAGTCTCGTAAGACGAAAGTCAAAGTATTCGATTCGGGACGGAGAGCAACTCAAGACGTTCTGCGACCCTGAGTTACCCTTTACGCCGGTACCTGCAAAACAAATGTTAGTTTTACCTGTTACCGCGCCCCATGCGGTGTTGTGCCCTCGGAAGCGCCTGGATCCTCGGGTGGTTTTCTCCCTACGGCTGACCTTGGCTTTTCGGGAGAGTTGTGATGTGTGTATGCGGAATTTCTGGTGCGGGAGAAAATTCCAAAACCCGAAGAATGCGCGGAACTTCTTGAGCGGGAGAAGATTCCAAGACCCGAAGATGCTTGCGCTGGATTTCTGTAGCGGGAGAAATCGTAGACCCGAAAGATGTTTGTGCTGGATTTCTGTAGCGGGAGAAATCGTAGACCCGAAGATGTTGTGCTGGATTTCTGTAGCGGGAGAAATCGTAGACCCGAAGTGTGCATATATGGAATTTCTGGTGCGGGAGAAAATTCCAAAACCCGAAGTGTGTAAAGGAGCTGTTGTGTGAAGAAGCCCCCACTTTGACTGAGTCTGAAGAGACGAAAATCTCGTAAGACGACAGTCAAAGTATTTGATTTGGGACGGAGTAATGCAAGTTCCGTCGGAAGCGCCTCGTTCCTTCGGAAAGTTCCCCTACGGCTGACCTTGGCTTTTCGGGGAAAGTTGCGTGTAGCAACAATCGCGTATAGCGATGAATGCCGTATAGGCATGTGAGTGATGATATGATTCCTTCGGAAACGCCTCGTTCCTCAGGAAATCTTCCCTACGGCTGACCTTGGCTTTTCGGGAAGAATGTTGCGTGTAGCAACGATCGCGTATAGCGATGAATGCCGTATAGGCGTGTGCAGGAAAATGCATGTAAGATGGGCCCTAGCCTCGTGTTGAGGTGGTGCAATGTATAATGTGCAATGTGCAATGTGCAATGTAATGTGTTTGTGCAGGATGCATATGCATGATGAAGTTTGTATGCTCAATGCATGATGATGCTTATGAAGTGTTGCGTAATGCAAGTCTATTCTTAGATCTAATGCATGAAATGACCAAGGAAGTAGACTAATGGTAAAATGCTTTTGGATTGTGGGATGGAGCCATCTCAAGCCCCCATTCGAGCAAAGGCGATGCTTGTGATTGCAAGTGAGCCCCCAACCCATGGAGTTTGGGTGTGTGGGAATGGCTTAAGTTGTGGTGTTGATGGTTAGTTTAGTGGGTGAGCCCCCAGCTTGATGAGCTTTCGAGGTTAGGGCAATGGTTGATGGAGCAAGGTAAGGCTAGTGAATGTTGTGGAGTCATGGGTTTTGGCTTAGCTTTTTGTGGTGGTAATGGTGAGGGATGTGATTTTGATTTGCCCAAATCAGTAACTTGAGCTGAATGCTGCATGAGGAGAGAGGAATGAGGGATGCGATGTTGATTTGCCCAAATCAGTAACTTGAGCAGAATCACGAGGAAAGAACATGGAGGAAATGCTGCAATGCGATGCTTTGAGGAGAATGCATGATGAATGCTGCAGAGTGATAGCCTAAAGATGAGTTGAGGAGAGACCCTTAAGGTGCATGAAAGAATAGGCTAGAGGTTCAAGAAAAGACAAGGCTAAAATTTGTGACTAAGGGTAAGTGAATGGGGAATTGATGTGGTTGGCTAGATGATGTAGGTTCAAACTCGAGTCTATGTCGGGTTCTACACTAGGAATTTGTGCTTCTGACTTTAAGAGAATCAAACCATATGATGAACCTCAGAATTGGGTCGGACCTCGAGAAGAGGCTTCCTACGTATCCTTACGGAATCAGACCGTCGTAGTTCTCGTGAATGATTTGGACAATGCCTCGTGTGAGAGGGCTTTTGTGGTTGTAATGTGTGGCTGTGGTTTTGAGGGTTGAAAAAGGCTTGATGATCATGAAGTGACCCACGGTGCGCAGTGTGCTTTTCAGACTTTTGCTTTTTGTTTGAATTGGGCTTTGAACTTTGGATTTGCATTGGATTGATTTGCATTTGTGATGACTGGCATTGAACTTTGATTTTTTTGCTTTTTGCTTTTTGCCCATTTTATTTTCTCTCTTTTTTTCTTTTGCACATGTCTTTTCCTACGCACCGTTTGGTCCAAAGGGTTAGGTCGATGTGGGTGATGAAAGAATGATAGGCTGAATGATAGTGTTTATGGCTCAAAGGGTTGCAAGGGATTTTGATATGATGAAGGGAATGGAGGGAAAAGGTTGTTTTGTGGAGCTATGAAAGAAGGCCTCTCTTGGCAATGTCCATTGAATTGTGAGGTCGATCATTAATTCGATTCCATTAAAGTTAGAAGCACAAACTATATGGAGGCTAAAGAAAATGAGAAAAAGGAGACTTTTATTAATAAAAGAATTTATTACATAGAGGCTAATTGCAGAATTTGATCCTAAACCTAATGACATAGACTCGAAATGGAAAAAGAAAATGATACATAGTCTAGGGAAAGGGACTCTCCGACTCGATCCTAAAGCTAAGACTCCAACTGACTCATGTGAATTAAAGAAGATCATCTCTATGTCCACTCCAATGTCGTAGACCTTTGCGAATGTGGTAAGGCCTCGATACTTGAGATGATCTTTGTATTCCGGCTGGAGGTTAGAAATGAAGGTCTTGACCATCTCTTCTTCAGTTGGAGCGGAGACTAGGGTGGCAGCAACTCCTCTCCATCTAGTCAGATAGGTAGTGAACCCCTCGTTCTCTCCCTGGTTAAGGATTTCAAGCTCTCGGAAGGATGTTTGGGTCTGAATGTTACCCTTGTATCTTGCCATGAATGCGTGGATGATTTCTTCCCAAGTAGCTATTTCTTTCTCAGGAAGTGAAAAGAACCACTTCTGACATATCGGTTCCAAGGAAAGGGGAAAGACCATTGGAAACAAGGCAGAGTCAATCCCTTTAAGAGCCATGGTGGTCTTAAATCCCTTTATATGGAATCGAGGGTCATCAGTCGGCTTGAACTTGGGTATGTCTTCGGCTGAGAAATCCTTCGGCAGTTTGGTTACAAGGTTGGGGTCAAGAGGAGGTTGGTCTTGGTAGAAAGTGGGGTTGGTGGCCTTTTGGATTGCCTTTTCAAACAGCTTGTCCAAGGAAGTGCTCGAGGTCAACTCCTTGATCTTAGCTTCAAGCTGTTGAACTTGCTCGGCAAGCTTTTGGAGCTTTTCTTGTTGGGAGGCCATTTTGTGGTGTTAGGGCTGATGGGTGATGAAGGTTGGAGGAAGGCTAGGTTTGGATTGGGCTGAGGGTGTGGTGTTAGGGCTGATGAATGATGAAGGTTGGAGGAAAGCTAGGTTTGGATTGGGCTGAGGGCTCAAACTCTTTGGGTCGAGCAAGGGCTTGGAGACGACTTCACCCCTGTTTCAAAAAGAAATAAACCCTTAGTGAACTTCCTTGGTCATTATTGAACACATGAATGCAGATGCAAATGCATGTCCTAATTCCATGGTCATCTTTCCTAGAATGAATGCAAGGTGCCCTTTCGTTTTTTTTGAATTTTTTTTTTTTGAATTTTTTTTTGAATTTTTTGCTTTTTTTTTTTTGAAAGGGCACCAAATGACGTGAGAATGTATGATATGCACATGTCCTAAGTGGTTAGGGTCACGCCTATGTTGGCTGAAGGTAAGGTCAACCTAATGTGAGTCTAAAGTCAACGTCTAAGGTCAAAGTCTGTGCCTACCCTAGTAGTCAAGGGTCAAGACCTAAGGTCAGAGTCTATGTGGACTCTAATGGTCAAGGGTCAAGACCTAGGGTCAAAGTCTGTGTGGACTAAGGTCGAAAGCTTGAAGGACAAAGTCCTAGTGAACTATGGTCACAGACTAAGGTAGAGGTCAACTAAAGTCACTATAGGCTATGAAATGCATGATGTGAACTAAAAGATGACCATGGACTATGTGAAAGTGTTGTGTTAAGGTCTAGAACTGTACAATGGCTAGGACCCATACATACACACATATACAAGACACATGACGGCAAGCCAACTATGGTCAGTCTAGGTTAAGTCAGAGAGTGTACCACGCCTAAGGGCAGAGCTTGGTCCAGTTTTCACCACTTGCAATTAGCGATGTATGGCCAAGATACCCCTTATGCACACGCATCAGTAACACGTGCACACACGGCATGGGCGGGATAGGACTTGCCTTAGCCATGCGATCAATTAACCACATGCAACCAAGGTAGTATCCCCCCTTATGGTAGTCTCGAGCATAGAACATGCCCATAGTGAGACCAAGGAGCCTAAGGCGCGACCTTATTCGAAAGGTCACATGCAAAATGCAAAATCCAATAAACGTGATGATGGAATTACGAGACTTTTCAAGTCTGTCCACTTCACCTAACGGTGATTATCCCCAGTGAAGTCGCCAAATTGTAGGACGTGGGCCGCGCCCTCAGCGTATAGCGGGCGCGCGGCTTGGTACTACATCGAGGTGCTTTTGCGTGGGCTTGAGCCACGGAATCCCGCACGTGAGTGCGTTGGGGTAGTGTTGTCGAGTGAGGGGAGTCGCCACCGTGCCTAGAAAGGTTATTCACGGACGCCCGAAACGTTGGTGCCAAATCAATGGCCCCACGTCCAATCAAGTAACCAGTCGTGGGTTCGGGGACATGGTACGAATCAGATCTGTAACCCAATTCGCCCGCATGTAGCGGCCTCTACTCGGTCTCATTGTAATTCCATTAAGCACGATTTATTGGATGCACACAACTTACATTTTTAGCACCTTAGAAGCGAACTAACCCTAAAATTACTATGAAAGTGTGTTACTATTATGCACAAGAGACTACCTAACCTAGAAATTGTGACCACTTTGTATTAATCATGTTAAAACGGTGCCTAAAACAGGTTGTCCATAGTTAATCTGATTTAAAGTGATTCACATAATTCCGGTCTTTGTTTAGCAAAATATATACAAAGTTATACAACAATGACAATATGCAATAATATGAAGTGCATAAACTTCAAAGTATATGCAAACTCATCTTACCCTAAATCTGCAAAGAAAACAAAAGTTAGTTTGTAAAACACAATGAAACGAATCCTTTGCCTTGAATCGCTACATGAAAACAAAGAAAACAATTGTTAGTCCATGATGAAACGCAAGCGCAATGGATCTTTCGCCTTGAATTGCTATACAAGAATAAAGAATTGTTAGTATTGACAATGGATAATAATAATGAAACGAAATGAAAAGAAAGAAAACCAAAAACCAATGAAAACCTTGCAAACATTGTGAAAACCCTACATATTTACATGAAACAATTAAAAGTGAGTTTCTACATTGTTTTAATTACATTAAAAACTCATAACAATGGTTAGTCAAATTAAAAGAAAGTGAGAGAGATTATTGGTGAGTAATCTCAGAATTCAACCTTTGTTATCGCTTGTTGATTCGAAAGAGAATCGATGCTTTGAATTAAAACGAATGTGTGATGTGTTTAGAATGTTTTAGAGAGAGAGAGAGAGAGTATGAAGTTGTGAAGTGTCGGGAATTGTGCGTGTGTGAGAGCGTGTGAAGTGAAGGTGTCTCGGACTGAGCAAGGCAAGGGTATATTTATAGGCACGAGGCAAAACGAGGCACAAAAAACCTGCGTATATACGCTCAGGATGAGCGTATATACGCTCATGAGGAGCGTATATACGCTCATCCTGAGCGTATATACGCTTCTTTCTTTCCATAAACTTTTGGCAATTTCGTATGTATGCTTTGAGCGTATATACGCTCCTGTTGAGCGTATATACGCTCCTGATGAGCGTATATACGCTCATCATTTGCGTATATACGCTCAATGATTTCGTATATATTTTCCAAAAACCTCGAAATATTTTGATTTCCTCCGATTTTATTCGTGATTTCCCTTGATTCGACGCACCTAGACACCCTTGCTCTCCAAGCAAGGAGTTCTAGAATGTTCTAGAAGGTTCCACGTATTTCCGGAGTATTTTTCTAATTATTCATGTATTTTCTGCGTATTCTGCGTATTTAAACATTGCAAAATTCATAGAAAATCATAGAAAAATCAGAAAAATAATTTAAAAATACTGGCGGATTCAGAAAAATGTGACGGACATGATGAAAATCAAAAAGCATGAGAATCGCCTTTGAAAACCTTTGAAAACCTTTGAGAAAACCGAAAGAAAATATTTTTGCCTTGCCTTTGACCTTTGCTCAATATTTCCGAGTACGACCTCGCGTATTTCCAACTTTTGTGAATTCAAAGCATCTTTTCTGATTCGAAACAAACGCGAGACGCGGTATGTTTCATCACGGATTACTCATTTGGGGAGACACATTTTCAGGTGTCTACACCAGGTAAATGGGGAGTACGAGGCAAGAGATGAGAATATGATTCGCTATTTGGAAATGGTGAAAAGGGAAACGGAAGGTTTAGACCAATTCCACCTGGTACAAGTTCCCCGGTTGGAAAATAATCAAGCCGATGCCTTATCCAAGTTGGCCAGCTCTGCAACAGGAGATTCCCCAAGATCTGTCTTCTGGGAGGTGAAGGACCGAAGAAGTATAGACGAATTGGAGGAGGTTCACTTCATTGATCGAGGAAGCACTTGGATGGATGAAATCATCGAGTACAAGTTGACAGGTAGACTTCCCCTAGATCCACAAAGGGCGAAATATGTGAAGGCTCGGGACTCTTGGTTCGTTTATTTGAAGGGACAATTATACAAGAAGTCTCTCTCCCATCCCCTCCTCAAATGCATCACGCCTGAGAAAGGGGCAGAGGTTCTGGATGATATTCATCAAGGGCAATGTGGTTCTCATATTGGGGCACGGGCGTTAGCGGAAAAGACTCTCCGTACTGGGTATTACTGGTCGTCATTACGGGGAGACGCCATGGAACTTGTCAAGAAATGCCCCAAGTGCCAAATACATGGGAACCTCCATCAGAAACCAGCAAACCTCTTGTCTCCGGTTTTATCGCCCTTACCCTTTGCGAAATGGGGGGTAGACATATTGGGACCTTTCCCCCAAGCCCCTGGACAAAAGAAATTTCTGATTGTGGCAGTGGATTATTTCACCAAATGGGTGGAAGCAGAACCAATGAGGAACATCAAAGTCTCAGATGTGAAAGGTTTCCTCTGGAAGAATATCATCACAAGATTTGGATTGCCGCAGTCTATAGTGTTTGATAACGGCCCATAATTTGACTCCAATGTTCTCACCAATTGGTTATCAGACCAGGGCATAAGTGCGCATTTTGCGTCTGTAGCCCATCCACAAGCTAACGGGCAGGTGGAATCGTTCAACAAAATAATCTGCAACGGAATCAAAAAGAAGTTGGACAATGCCAAGGGATTATGGGTTGAGGAACTCTACAATGTATTGTGGTCCATCAGGACCACCACAAAGAATTCAACAGGGGAAACTCCCTTCACCTTGGTTTATGGGTTGGATGCTGTGCTTCCCATTGAAATGTACGAACCTACGTTGCGGGTTATGCTCTATTCTGAAAAAGGAAATTGGGAAGCGATGCGACATAATCTTGATTTGATACCGGAGGTCAGGGGCAATGCACTCTTGCGTCAACAGATATATAAGCTCAGGATGTCTAGGGATTACAACAAAAGGGTGAATCACCGACCCCTTCAACTGGGAGATCTGGTTTTAAGGAAGATGGAGTCCACTGGTCGAGCAAAGGAAGAGGGCAAGCTAACCCCAAACTGGGAAGGCCCATACAGGATTTATGAGGTTCTACGTGATGGGACTTACAAGCTAGAAGACGCAAATCAACAACGTTTGTCTCACCCTTGGAACACTGATAATTTGAAAAAGTATTATGCTTAGTCTGCAAGTGTAAGCACATTAGCAGAAATTGGCCAAGCGGCCTTGTAATTTTTGAAGTAAGATTGAATGAAAGCCTTCAATACTTTGAACTTCAGAATGTGTGTTAATATCTTGATAGGGGCGAATTCCCTCCTTATAATACAAAGACCCTCAAAACGAGGGCATAAGACCTTCAAAACGAGGGCATAAGACCCTTAAAATAAGGGCACGGTATTATTATTTCTAAACAATTTCTGAATTATTTAGAA
Organism: Bassia scoparia; assembly: GCA_008642245.1. Taxonomy (NCBI): domain Eukaryota; kingdom Viridiplantae; phylum Streptophyta; class Magnoliopsida; order Caryophyllales; family Amaranthaceae; genus Bassia; species Bassia scoparia. Next base: position 11,311 of record SNQN01010989.1, on the reverse strand, counting down.
ATATTACAGTCATAAGGAAATAATATGCTAAATTAACATAGCTTTTCAGCAAGGCAAATTAACCATAAGTAAAAAATACTTCCAACCTACGAAGGGCAAACGTCCCTATGGTTACATAAATCTTACATACTTAAGTTTTTCAAGAAACTCTTGATTTACAAAGGGGCAAATGACCCCACCAATCGCGAAGGGCAAACGCCTTATTATGCGAAGGACAAATGATCCATATATGCGATACAGCACCCTAGACCTGCGAAGGGTAGGATCTTTATCCTGCGAAGGGCAGGACAATTACCTTGCGAAGGGTAAGTTCTTCAACCTGCGAAGAGCAAGACATTCCTGCGAAGGGCAGGATCTTCTTCTGTAAAGAGCAGGACAATTACCTTGCGAAGGGCAGGTAAAACTTTGAAGAAAAAGTCACTCAATCTCCAAGTTTAAGGGCAATCAGTATGATTGATTGACTTGACACCCCTACTAGGTCTCAAGTCAATCAATTCTTTGTCATTTATAAACTTAGAGATTTCGTGGAAAAACACAACACCCATGGTCAAGTGGAAGGTGCGGACGTACACTACAGTGTGTCCATCTGTTTCTAATCGTAGAGATAAGGGCAAAGGGGAAGGTGCGAACGTACACTTCAGTGTATCCACCTATTTTTGTTCGCATAACTAAAGGATGCCAACGGAGTTGCGAAGGCATGTTTCGTCCACTTGAAGGTCTGTTGCGAAGACCACCTTAATTTGTAAATCTTTCCAACCACTTAAGGCTTGCAAAGATTTACAGGGGCAAGGGGATAATGCGAAGCAAAGTAATAAAGAAAAGGGCGAAGCAGGCAGATGTATCGAAACAAAATCATGCGAAGAAGGACAATCAATATCAAAAATGGCGAAGCGCCCAAATTGAATTCAAACGCGAACATATGTGGCTTCGCACCAAGAGTATCAGACAGTTAGATACATCAAAAATTTTACTAAGTTCTAAATCACAACAAAATGTTTCTGCAAAGAGTTAAGAGAATATACAGCAAAGGTTGGCAAAAAATAAAGCGAAGATTAGCAACGATGGCAAGGCACTACTCTTCGTCATCGTCTTCGAAGACGTAGACAAACGAAGGCTGAGGCTTATCAGGTCAAGGAGAAGGGAGTTTGTCAACTAGAGCACACTCCTCGACGTAGTTGAGGCGTTCTTCGAGAACTGCAAAGGGGTAATCATCTTTGATGGGCATAAGCTCCCAAGAATCTGCGATGAAAGCTCTCATTTCCTTAATCCCCTTGTCTTTCGACTCTATCACCTTCATCTCCACCTCTTCTTGCAAAGCTTTGTGCTCTGATTGAAGAGTAGAAAGGGCAGTAGCAGAAGTCGAAGCAGCCTCCTTCGCTATGCGAAGCTCTTCCTCGTACATGGCCTTCAGCTCGGCCTTCAGCTTCGCTTGGCTAGATTCAAGCTCTGCCTTCACCTTCGCAGCCACTGCAGCATTGAAGCGAGTCTTCTCCTCCGCAGCAGACTTTGCCTTCTGCTTCTTGAGGGACTCCAGCTCATCCTTCGCCTTCTTGTAAACTCGAAGGGCTTGGGAATAGCTTCGCTGAGTCTTAGCAAGCTCATTCGACAATCTCCAGTTAGCTTCGGAGTTATCCAAGGCAATGGCAGTAGTCTGCTGGGCGATGCAATCACTCGCCTCTTGATACAGCAGGTCTTTGTACATCGCCTCTCTTCGGTAATGGCGAATAGCCTTCGCCAATCCATCCACCCTCACTATGGCCTGCGAATGGAAATTCAAATTGACAAAGTTAAGTGATGCAAAAAAGGAAAAAGAAAAGCTGAAATTTGACTAAGTGTCAAAGGAATGTTACCTCCGCCAAGCAACCTTCGATGGCTCTAGCAGAGCCTTCGTCTAGACCGCGTAGGGTGTCTAGGTACTCCGAAGGAGCACACTTCACCATCTCCCTAAGCATCTTTCGCTTGTTAGGAGCTGGGAAATTCTGCGAAGCTCTGAGGAATCGATCATCTTCCTCCTCAATCCATGTTTCATCCTTCTCTTGATCATTCGCCAGGTCCTCAGCAATAGTGGGATGCTTTCTGGCGAAGTGCTGCCTTAAGCCTAGATGAATATCTTTTTCTGGCTTCGCAGTGGCAGCACGAGGGACCCTTGGAAATGGCGGAGAAACCAAGGGAGGAACAACGTTCTCATCGTCGATATTAAACTTCGAAAAGTCAATATCTTCGACGCTTCCAACATATTCATGGTGAGGGAAGAAGGCTTGTTGAAATTCAGCTTGTTGACGACTCGCAGCTTCGTCGCCTTCAGCTTTGATGTCCACATATTCTACAAAGTCATTATTAGGACGAAGGTCAGGAGTTTGTTCGATAGTTTCGGTATCATCGCCAATGACTAATGGGTATCTGTTGGAACGAAGGGGAGTATCATGGGAACTCTTAGACCTTCGCTCATAGGTGTTCGCATAATTGAAATGCTCACCAGGATCATCGTTGGTGTAAGGTATCTCCCGAAGGGGAGATACAGAACGTGGTTTCCGGTGCTTCGAGGAAGTAACGGTTTCTTGCGAAGACGCTTTCCTCTTCGCACCAGCCTGTGAATCGCTGGTCCTTGAAACAGGGGTTGCCGAAGCCCTCCCCGCTTCGCCAGGGTCATCAGAGTCGACCCTCACTACATCTGGCGAAGCCCCTTTGGTAGGGGTATCCTTCCTCGTCTTTTTACCGCGACCGTCTCGTCGCTTGATCTTCAGAATCACGGACGAAGGCTTGGGAAGATCCTAAAACATAGGAAATTTCACAAGTGTTAGATTCTTACAAAACGAAATGATAAATACCTTCGCAAATTAGCCAAAGGTATGTGCGAAGGTACACTATTGCATACACAACGTATTTCCTTCGCACAATAAGAAGAGGATCAGGAGAGATCACGAAGTGAGACTTCAGTAATCACTGAGGCACGCGTTCGCAAATTCCCCTTCAGAAGACAAGAGGAAGTCGCGAAGATACACTTCAGTGTATCCCCCACTTTCCCTTCGCTAAACAATCCAGAAGAGACGGGAAGACTTGCGAAGAAAAAATTCGAGCAAGCACTGAAGTGTACATTTGCAGATACCCCCAACAACTTGAGGGAGTTGCAAATGTACACCTCAGTGTACACTGCAGTTTGCATTCGCCAATTATATCAAGAGAGTGCGAATAGATTCTTCAGATAAACACTGAAGTGTACAATTGCAGATACCTCCAACAACTTGAGGGACTTGCGAACGTACACCTCAGTGTACACTGCAATTTGCATTCGCCAATTATATTCAGGAAGTGCGAACGATCATGCTATGGTGAGCCTTCGCAACCACCCAAAAACGGCGAACTTACCTCTAAGGCTGATGGGACAACCATGCGAACGAGTTTTTAAGATAAATACTGGAGTGTACGTTCGCAACTACCCCTCAATTGAGATTATTGAAAGGAAAGTTGCGAAGCAAAACCAGTACAATGCACTGAAGTGCACATTTGCAGGTTCTCCAACCAATTGTCAGAAGAGAAAGGTGTGAAGGGAAAAGTGCGAAGTAAAACCAGGGTAAACACTGGAGTGTACGTTCACAAGTTCCCCTCCTGAGGGTTCAAAAGAAAAAACTAAGTGTTGGTAACTTACAGCGCGGTCTTTGTTCTTCTCTTTAAGACTGCGATACCTAGCCTCCGCAGCAATGGTGTCGTAGTCCTTCTTCTCCATCTTGCCTTTCTGAATGTCAGGCAATCTTTCGTAAGCAGCAGCTGCGATGCAACAATAAAGAGAGTTAGTAATATGATGGCATGGGAAGTTCGAAGACGAAAGAAATGCGAAGCTACTCTTTCTCCAGTGCATCATTAATGGAGAAGGGCATAAGGAGTCTTGTTGACAGAAGAACTCATAGAATGGTGCAATATTTTGGAATGTAATGCGCTTAGTTGGCTCAGTCTGAAGGACAGCTGAGGTGAAGTACTTAGTTGGGCTTCTCTCGTTTCAAAGGGTTCCAATTCGTGAGACTCACCCGAATTGGAGTCCTTGTCAAGAGCAAGATTGCTCTCACTCTCGGCGGAGCGAAGGTAGAAAAATCCGTCTTCGACGTTAAATTTGTTTGGCTTTCCCGAAGGCTTCATGTATCTTCGTGGTTTGCATTGGTACCGAGGCCATAGGCACTTATTGTTTTTACTTAGTGTATGCATTCGCAAAAACGCGAACATGGGGAATACCTCGTGCCCAGTTGCGGGCTCGAAGTACCAGGGTGTGAACCCGATTGGGTGTTAATTGGCGATAGCCATCATAAGGCAGGAGAAGGTGGTTGGAAAAATTCCTCACAGGGCACTTGATCCAAGGTCCACAAGTCTTTGTAAATGGGAAGGATGCCTTCAGGTGCATCAGACGCGTGCCCTTATTCGAATTATATTCAGGCCATGTCCCTTATCCGCATAGTACAGGTAAGGGTTGTTGCGGTAGCTCAACATCAATAGGACTTGGAAGATTCGGAGTGGGGGTAATGCGATCTTCGCAGGTGAATAGTTGGTTGAAGGATTGCCTCAATAAAACACCTCTGTCGAGAGCGTCCCCAAAAAGCGTTTTTCCCGAAAAAAAGTTTTTTCGGGTAATTTGTACTGTGTCTCGTCAGTTATGCGAACTGAGGTCCTTCGGCCAAATTGTTTGGTTACCATAATGCTGGCCCAGGCTGTTGCTTCACCCTTGGGCATGTTAAAATCCTGCAGAGGGAGAGAGATTGGATGGGATTTGTATTTAGAGAAGGTGCAAGGACGATATTAGGGAATCGAAGAACTGGTCTCAAAGATTAGAGATGTTTGGCCGGTCGTTGAAGCCCCAACATCGACTTATTAGGGTCGAGACGAGAGAGCGATTGTTATTATTTGTAAAAGAATGAGAAAATAAAAAATTTGAAGGAAAACCATAATGTACTGGCGGAATGGAGAGGTTGCTGTTGAAGAGAATGGGAGTCGAAAGAAGAATCTGCTGACATTGCAGCTGCGAACTCGAGCTCATATCAGCAGAAGAGAGAGAAAATTTAAGGAAGTTCTAGAGAGAGGAGAGAGTAAATATTAGAATGAATTTTTCACAATTTTCTTACTCTCTACAGCCTATTTAATAGAAATAATTAAGGGTTTGGTGGGCTTGATTTGAAATTCGAATTCAAGGGTTATAATTCAGCGGGAAACTCAAAATAGTCAGAGAAGCCAAGTGTATTGGCCTGGTTTGAAGCCACTAGGACATGTGAGAGTTTTGGTTGTTGTTGGGTCAAACCCTAATTGGGTCTTTGTTTAGGTTCCAAAGTCAAGATTAAATGCAGAATTGGCCTCACTTTGGGAATGGGAATCTGCCTGGATTATGGCTCAATTCGAGGAATGGAAATTTGCCAGTTCACTTGCCAAGGGCAAGGCAGAAATATTAGAGGGGCATCATTGAAAGAATAGGCACAAAATAGAGAAAGTTCTGTATTCAGTTTTGTAGGCATGAAGATTTGTATAAACCTCCCAATAAGCGTATTGCAAGGTTTGAGGGGCAAATGATGTGGCAGTAAGCAGTGTGGCTTTCGTGGTCATAAAAATCACATGGCGCAAAAATGAAAGTCAGAAAGCTGAGTGGACTTGATTGTATACTCAAACGAAATCGGTTGAATACGTAAAGGAAACAGGCTAAGCAGCAAAGCAGGTAAAACGATGCGTAGGATGGTGAGTGTCACAGCGATCAAACGCTCTCAAGGGATAAGGGCAAAAGCTATAAATACGTTGAGAGGCCAAACATTTTCACAAAAATTTTTCAACCATTTGAGAGGCACTTATTAACTATAATATACACAGTAGTTAAATTATTTTCTTAATATCTCTCCTACATTATAATGTGCATTTATTCCTTCTCTTCCTTTCACTTGATGTAGGCATCAGAGGGGAATAATCGAAGGAGTATCTCTCTTTGCCAGGTGGTAGGTGTTCGAGGGGAATGTGAAGTGTTCAGCAAACGACAAGTTCACAATAGAAAGTCAGCTCTCCTTGAAGTAGGTAGACGGGAGCATCACCGCATCTCAACAACCTCAGCACGAGAAAATTAACGTTCAGCGCGCAAGCCAAGACTTGCTAAACACATTAGGTTTTGAATAATTGTCAAGGTAAAAAATAAAGATTTCGATTTAGTTCTTTATGGCCCTAAATTTTTAATTTTCAGTTATATCAGAGGTCGGTAGGTTATTATTAGATGCGTTTTTGTTGAAGCCAAGAATTGTTAGGTATATAGTCTGTCATTAAGTCTAGTTAGACCGTGATGTAATAGCCAAAGTAGTAGGAATAGAGAAAGTGTTTGACATCAGAGCGTAGAGATGGTTGTGGGGAGCAAAATATATTATGACAATTTTGAGACGTCACTGAGTTTGAAAGGGTGTCCAAATGCAATTTTAAGATGTCCAACTGAGTTCAAAAGGTGTCCACATGTAATTTTAACATGTCCAATGTCTAACTAAGTGAAAATGATCAAATAGTCCAGCAAAGTACYGATAGGCCAGCCGACAGAAAGTACRGTTCACGTAATTTTGACACTGTTCATGTACAGTTGTGTTGGTAGTCTTAAGAGGTCGTCCAAATGAATTCGAAAGGTGTCCAAATGCAATTTTAAGATGTCCAATTGAGGTCAAAAGGTGTCCACATGTAATTTAAAAATGTCCAATGTCTATTTAAGTGAAAATGAGATTAAAAGGACGAATCTACCCTCGCATGGCCCAACACAGCCCTTCGAGGAATGAGATGGTATCAAATGTTTCATTTTAAAAAAGACAAAGGTCACTAGTACATAAGATAGTACGCTTCTCATTATATCAAAGCAAAATAAGTGACCCAATACTATTGCACAAGAAACAACGATCAAAATCAAAGTCAAAGTCAAACAATATTCAAATCGTTAACTAGGTTGAGAATTGAGATGCGTTCGGAAATTCGAGCCAGTGACTTGAGATTGAGTGTCACTAAAGTATCAACAAAATAWCGAGTATCCTCTTCATTACTATCTTCTGATACATCCACATTATAATTTTCCGTTACCGTGGTCCCTTGATCATCCTCTAGGAGGGATATGGTGCCATGGTAATTGCCGAGACGTCGACATTGGTCCCCACCAACAAGGCTAAACGCCATCACATGTACATCGTTGTCCAGCCCGTCTAGCCTTTCGACGCTGGTGGTTGCCGGGTAGCCGGTGACATGGACAATATTACGGCAGGACCCAACGGTATTAGTGGATGAAGTGGAAGAGGATGAGTTTATGAACAACTTGTATGATTTTGGGTTATGGAATTGACTGACTAAAGACCATACTACTTCGAGTGGTGCGTTTATTAACTGCTTTATGCTAAAACTGCACTGTGTTGAGGGTATCATTATGAGACTTGACATACTCATAAGRTAATATTGTATCAGCAGGGGTGATTATCGAGCTGAGCAGCATGCAAGCAATATATGAGCACAAGCAAAAACAAAGGATTATTGGAATTCTATTCTTCGATATTTGTATGTGAAGATAATTAGTTTTGCCCAAAGAATTCTGTTGTATATATAGTACATGAAAGAGTGGACCAATTCGAATTGATTCCATGATATCATGGTGCATTTGCGTGTTTGCATGTGTATATTGTCTTACTAGTGTATTACTGAATACGACGACTAGGAATGAATAAAAGTCTATATAATAATTATGCAGTACATGCATTATTAATTTCATATATTCTTTCTGTATCAAAAAATGTTACAGTTTCGAACGAATATTATAGAGGGTCGAAGGGGTGAATTAATTGTAGTACTGGGTTTCTATTAAAAATTTTGCGGAATAAAATTAATTGTAAAGCAAAAATGGAGAGACAAAAACTTCCTGAGTCAAATAGGAAGGAAAAACCTCGATCTAAGGATTTTAACTCAAACTCTTTCACTAATATAGGCGAATGACTTTGTTACATCCTCTACTGACACCGAGCAACCGAGTTTCTCTAAAACTCAAGTTCCAATCAACATACTGTTCTCTAACTGTTGATCTCACTGCTTCTACGAAGTCTCTCTTTCTTTCTGACTTTCTGACAGGCTTAACTCAAAACCTAACTCAATACTCTCTCAAGCTTACACTCAAAGCCTTGATTAAGAAATTCACTCAATTCCCCTTACCCTAAACACCAAACTTGCATAATGATTCAAACTCTTAGATAGGAAAGGTATAGGACAAGGAAAATGATTTAGATAAGATTTAAAACTTTGTTTACGCTCAGGTAGTAATTGTGTTCAATATCCACTACTTAATCCATGATCCAACAACACACTAACAATATTCCTGAATCATCCGACTAAGTCAATTCATATACTATACCATCTTTATGGCCAGTGGATAAAAAGTGGATATTTAATTTGTTTTAAGATATTTTCTAAACATTTATAATTTCAAAAAATCTTTTGTAGAGATAAAATTATATTTACAACTCATAAACTAATTTATCTTAACATATCAATTTGTTTTTCACAAATTAAATACGTATACGTACATGGGTGAGATAGTATATTATATACTTAGTTCCTTTATATGGATTATAGTTTCTTTGCATTGGAACTAGTTCCATTGGATCGGAGCTATTTCATTTGCATAGGAATAGTTTCATTGGATTTGACCTAGTTCATTTGCGTAGGAATAGTTCTTGGATCTCGTTGTTATATTGAATTTAGTGCTAATTTCTTTTTATTGAACCTTGTTCCGTTTTAAGTTCTTTAACAATAAAACTAATAACAAACTCAGACTACTTGATTGATCTGCATTACTTGTGACTTGCTTCATTGTTTCGTGTGACATGATTTTTTTGCACTGTTGAATATCTTCAACATTTTATCACAATTAATCATGACTTAACACACTTAAATAACAAAATTAAAAAGTTTTCTTTGTTATTATGTCATCATCAAAATCTAGGGTCAACACTCACATAGTCACATATATTATGAAGTGTACATTATTATTTGATACGGATGAAGTATTCATGACTAAATTAGTGTAGCTGTCCTATTTTGTACACTACGACTTTGTTCTCTCAACTGAATTTTGCTGAAGTGGACTTATTTTTATTGAATTGAACTTTATTGGTATGAACTAAACTTATTGGTAGCATTGACAGATTTTTACTGAAACTTAACAAATCTTCAAAATTGAACTTGTTTTACTGAACTAACTTATTGTACTGAATGAACTTATTACTATTGAACTTATCTGAATATGTTGACGGAAGTGGAGAACAGGGCTACATATCATAATAAAGCTATGTTGAGTCTTTGAACATTCTTTCTAACATAAGTATGGTTGATCTGATTAAAAAATCTAAAATAAACTTATATTAGTTGATTCTAATTTTTGCCTTTCTGATTCGATATTAATTTTCTGACTTCATTGATGCAATTAATTCTAAGGCTCCGTATGTTTTGAAGGAAATAATTTTCATGGAAAATCATTTTCTAAGAATTTTCTTTGTTTGTTTGATTAGAGAAAACTCATGAAGGAAATGAAAATGTGATAGAATGAAGGAAGGTGGAGGAATGATAAGAGAGATGTAAGAAGTGGGGAGGAAGTTGTGGCATTCCTTCTCTACAAAGGAAAATGATTCCTTTTCAAAGTGAAATTTTCTCTTTTGAGGAAAATAATTTTCCACTCTTCCAAAAAAACAAAGGAAACCAAAAGAGGGATGAAATCATTTTTCGGGAAAATGTTTCCGTCAAACAACGGAGCCTAAATTTTTGAATTTTTATTTGTAAAATAACGAATGACGCTCCATGTGAAGGGATATGAAAACGGGAATATGGGCCTATGGGGTTAGGGGAAATGGGGAATCAGTTTGAATTGGAACTCGTTGGGTTAATTGGATTGTTTTTAACTTAAATTGAAATAATCTAAATTGAAAGTGACTCGTAATCTGAAATTGACCTTAACTGAAAGTAAACTTGAATTGTTTATAACATGAGAAATACTAACTTGCACGGAATCGAAATTAGCTTGAACTGAAGTTGACCTGTAACTAAACCGTTGTTACATATTATGAACAAATCTAAACTGAACTACATTGTTATCAACCCGTTACATAATTGAAATTGAATTAAACTGAATTGTTATCAACCTGATACATAATAAAATTCAAACTGAAATCAACTCAAATTATTTGAACCATATTATCTAATTTTTAATCACTTGCAATTCCAATTATCTAATCTTAAATACGAAGTACGGAGTATATATTTTAAAAACAACATTAACCCTAAAACACCCAACAACTTGTATAACTTCAATATTGAAGCTCCTTATTAAATGTAGAGTCTACCTTATGCTTCTAGTTTTCACAAGAATAAGTTGTAATATATAACCTACAAACTATCAACACATAATATATTAAAATATCACCCGAATAGCCTAAACACGAGTTCGAACAACCCGAACTCAAATTGTTTGCGGGAGTTTACTCGAACATTCCGAACCAAACTGATTTCGTCACGACGGCTAATGTCATGAGACKYAACTAAACTGTTCTCGAAAAAAGTAAATTGTTTGATCCGTCATCAAAAGTGGCCCAAATTAAACTGAACTAAACTGGTCTGTTTGCCCAAAACAATCCCCGCTGAAGACTAAATCGAAATAAACTCAACTTGTTTGGAGTAAGAGAGATTGGAACATAGGCACACATGACATATAAGATATAACGTAGTTTGACGGGAAAACTYAAATGTGACGACACTAACTTARGCCACATTTTAGGAATTTTGTAGCAAGTTGCAACATAGGGGACACATGGATGTGGTATACCTAAAACTCGTAAATTTATACGAAGTACATAATAACCATTTTCCTATTAATACTCACATTCACTGCATACTGATTRGCTCATATTAGTGGAAATAAATACTTCTCTCTAACAGAAATAATGRAGCAAATTAATATTTTATATCTGACAATTAACACGTAATTGTTACATTTCTTTTATTACAAAACAAATAAAATATACTTCATCCGTTTCACAATKCTTGTCACACTTCTAAAATCACAGACACCTAGGCAAATTCTGAGGTAYAAAGAGATAGAGAGAAAGAATAACAAGGACCCATGTGAGATGAGAGAGATAGGGAGAGCCTTTTTCCAAAAAGAAAGTGTAGAAATAATTTGAAACTTTCTTAAATATTAAATGTAGGGAGTAATTTAAAACGGAGGAAATTCGTATTTTAYGTTCATTTTTATTTTTTAAGTGYAGATAATTATAGTGTAAAAGGGTCATACTATTTGGAG
>SNQN01010988.1:7654-20262 GCA_008642245.1 Bassia scoparia | reverse complement strand
GCCTCGTAACAATTGTTGCCCCGAAAAGCTAAGGTCAGCGTATGGGAAGGTTGCCTGAGGACGAGGCGTTTTCGAAGGAATCAATATCATATCTCACATGCCTATTAGGTGGATTCATCGCTAATATAATCGTGATTGTTTTGCACCCGCAGCTTTTCCCCGAGAAGCCAAGGTCATGCCGTAGGGAAGGCACATACATCAACTCTCCGCTGAAGAAGCAAGGTAGCCGTAGGGAATTCCGAAGGAACGAGGCGCTTCCGACGGAACTTGTTATTACTTCTTTGGGAGAAAGCGCAAGGTCAGCCGTAGGAGAAAAGGGTACGCTGGGAACGAGGCGCTTACGTAGGTTCCCAAACCTCTTTCTCGCATGAAATAGCATGTCAGTGCGTGGAGGGAGGAAAAGTACCCGAAAGGAACCAGGCGCTTCCAGGCATATAAACCGCATGGGGCGCGGTAACAGTAAACTAACCTTGTGTTGGTGCGGGTGCCTTGGCGAAAAAGGGTGACTCAGGGTAGATACGTCTTGAGTTGCTCTCCGTTTGCGCAAATCAAATACACATTTTTGACTGTCGCTTTCGGATTTTCCTCTTCAGCTCTGTCAAAGTGGGGCTACTTCAGCAAACACTCTTTGCGACTCGGGTTCTATGATTTCTCCCGCTACGGAAATCAGCACAAGCATTTATTTCGGTGCTAACGATTTCTTCTCTGATCCCGCAACAGAAATCAGGCTCGCATTTCATACATCTTTCGGGTCTTATTAGTTTTCCCGCTTAAATGAAATCTTCACGCACACATTTTGGCGGGTCTTGGATTTTTCCACGACAGGAAGTTCGGTTCAGCAACATCTCTGTGTCTTGGATATCTCTCCACGCATCTACATGATTTCGTCAGCCAATATTTCTTGAAAAGCCAATTGGTCAGCTGAGTAGTGTAGATTGTGGCGTCCGATGTGTGTGATATTCCCATGTGTCTCCACAGGGACATAACACCTTATTGAACGCATGGGGCGCGGTAATCAGGTAACAACTAACTCTCGTTTTTGTCAAGGTATACAATTTAGTGGGGAAGATTAGTAGACTAAAGGGAGGAAGATGCATAACGGACCACGTGGTTCCTCCGATTAGGAGGTGCAATCAAAGTTTATAGTATCCTGACTTTCGCCGGCACAGATGGACGAAAAAGGTACTCAAGTCCGCCAGACCGTGTTGAATTGCTCATCCGTGCCCGGTGAGAAATACTTTGGATCCTTCTCGACGTTACGAGACTATCGTCTCTCAGATCATCGTCAAAGTGGGGGAGCTATCGTGTAGGAACGTACGTAAAAATGTACCCACCAATGAGTAAGAGTGTAAAATCTCGGAAAAAAAGGGCAAAGCGTACTAAAAACACACGATGTCCGCGAATTAATTCGTAAACTTGAAAAATAACGCAATGAACTCGCTATGAGCTTGACATATGTGAGTCAGTCACACTCTGAATTATGAGTCATAGGAGGTCCAACTAGCGAGCACAAAATGTTTTCATTTTTCGTTCTCTACCGCATAATACCTCAGAAGGTTTTCAAAACAGTTACGTGTCTGGACGATAATCTCATTGCTTTTTGTTTCTCATCTGATTCTCATGCATTCACATTTTTCTGAATCGCAGTATTTTTATAATTCATTTTTCTGATTTTTCTATATATTGTTTTCTTGAATTTTGGCAGATGTTTAAAGTACAGGAAAGCGCGATATTATATGAGAATAATTAGAAGATTCGCGGAAGTGTTCAGAGAATCCGTCGCTAAGAAAATCGTACTCTTCTTGGAAAGGAGAGTAGGATAATACCGTAATCTTAGAAATCGAGACGTATGGCAAGATATTAATTCCGAATTTAATTTTCAATTTTTGGAAAATATATAATTGACAGAAGCTGCGTACTATACGCTCTAGGAGCCGTTATACAGTTTTTGAGGAGTTGTTTGTTGTGTGGTTTTGTAGGAGCGATTATAGCTGCCTTATGAGCGTATATACGCATGGCTTTCCCCTCAAGCGTACTATTAGCTCTCTCTCTCTTCTTCGGTCGCCTAAATAGTGCTTGGCGTCTCTGAGAAACACACGAATTGACATCGATTTCGACACGATTTTCGATCGCGACTTCCACTTCCACTTTCCGCTTTGCCGCAATCTACAGTTTGTTGCTCTATGTACAAAATTTCTGTACAAATACACTATAAACACAGAGTTGGCGTTTTGTCGATTCGTTTTGACAGCGAAACAAGGTTGAATTTGAGATTTCACACTAATAATTCTTTTACTTTATCTTTACAATTGATTAACATTATTATGAAGTTTTAATGTAATTTATACAATGTAGATAACGACTTTAATGTCATGTAAATATGTAGGTTTTCATAACGTTTTCAATATTTTCAATTGTGGTTTTCATTCTTTTCATTTCATTTTCATTATTATTATTACTTGTCAATACTAACGATTTTATCCTATGAATTGGGACTCATAATGCGAAACATTCATTGCGCTCTGGTGTGATCAGTTTTTCCGTCATGATATAACATTTTTTTTTATTTGTCTTATATAGCGATTCAAGGCGGCAGATTCGTTTCGCTTCGTTTTACGACTAGACCTTTGTTTTGTTTTGCAGGAATTCTAGGAGTAATAATGAATTTGTATATAAAATGAGTTATATAATTATAATTTGTCATTGATTGGTATAATGGGGTTGTATACTTTTTGGCTAAACAAAGATGGAAATTATTGTGAAATACTTTAAGTCAGCATAATCTATGGACAAGTCACGGTTTTTATGGCACCGTTTTAAATTATTAATATAAAGTGGTCCACAATTTCAGTTAGGTAGTCTCTTGATGCTATAATAGTCTAACAGCACTTTTGTAGTAAATCTTTAGGTTAGTACGCTTCTAAGGTGCTAAAATGTAAGTTGTCGGTGCATTCAATACGTTGATGAATGGATGCAGATGAGACCGCGAGTAGCAGGCCTACATTGCGGGCGAATTGGGTTTATAGACTGATCGTACTAATGGTCCCGGACCACGAACTGTTCTGGATAGAACGTGGGCATTCTTTGGCACTAACGTTTCGGGCTCGTGAATATCTTTATAAGGCACGGGGCGACTCCTTATCGACACTTAAAACGCAGTCAACGTGCGGGTCGTGCAAAGCCACGCAAAGCCCTGATGTTAGTACCAAGCCGTGCGCTCCGCTATACGCGAGGGGCGCGTCACACGCGCTAACAATTGTGTAGCCACTACTTTTATTTTGAATCAGAAACAAACAAACTCAAGAATCAAGACAAGAGAAAGGGAAGGAGGGAATGGATTGAGTCGTTGGAAAAGAAGGGGTGATTTCGTAAGGATGTCAATCACCTAATGAATATTGGTGTTTAAATAGTTATTCCGGCTGATGTTGCTTGTCGTTTTGATTCGATCATAAAAATACAATAACATAAAATATTCTAGCAAAGGTTCAGAACGAAGTATCCAGCAAAAGGTAAGCGTGCGCGCGATTATCAAAAGTCAGTATATGCATAGAGCAAATGCTTCCGGATAATGTGTCAAGTAGTAGTTTTGCAAGTCAAATGGTTGTTATTAACAATCAGAACAGTCTCATAAAAGAAGGCAAGAAATAAAGTGAAAACCGGACAAGAAATAGATTGAGTTAGATTAATTAAATTGTGAAATCCTAATTTAATTCAATTTCAAGGAATCAATCATTGGAAAACCTTATCTCGTTCACGAAACCCAATCAAATCAAATTCAAGTTAGGCATACAATATGACTTCTCAAAAACAGAAATTTATAATATGAATTTCCTAAATATCAACATTATAAACATAATATTTAATAATTCACTCAATCAATCAATAATAATCACAAATCCTAATCCAAACAAACACGAAAGAAAAAAGAAACAGAAAGAGAAGGCATCAAACCTATTCTACGACTGGGACTAAACGCAGGGAAATCTCAATTGAGATTCTTGAAACGCATCGTACATCTAACTTCAAAACCTTTGATTGCGTTGAAAGATGAGAGTGCGAATATGTATCTTCTCTATAATTCAGTGCGTTTCTTTCTTTGCACTTCCGAATGAATTTGTTGCGCAAACGGTGATATAACTTCTGAAATTATGAATTTTCTATTCTTGAATCATAGACTTATTCCGCATTTTCAACAGGCAAATCGAAATAACCAAACAGACAAAAATACATAATTTGAGATCGAAAAAATAAAAATAAAATCGAAAAAGCCAAAGCAAACAAAAAACAATTTTAGTATCGACACATAATCGTTACAACCCAAAATCTGCAATAAAACCAAAACAATCGAAAAACATATAACAAGAAATTCTAGATCTATATTTAAATTACCACCCAAATTATAATAAAAAATCGAAAAAACAAAACTATTAGGAGAGGACCGACGAGCGACGGAAGGAGAAGACCAGGTGGCGGTTTTGTTGGTGGGGTTGTAGGGAGTCGAGATCATAGTGGTAAAGCTTGTCGGCGGTGGTGATGCTCGGGTGTTGATGAGAGATGGTCAGAGTGACGAGAGGAGATGAAGCCGGAGTGAACGAGAGGAGAGAGAAGGCTGGGGGTGATGAGATGATAGAGAATGAGGAGTCTATTATGATTAGTAGTTGAGAAGGGTGATGGGTATAGGTCTGAGCGGAGAGAGAATATTTAGCGGTTTGTTGTTGAATGGTGATACATTATCTCCTATAGCTAATAGGGTCGTTTTTCATTGTGTGGTGTTTTGTCTACTCATATTGTTGCGGGTGTCATATATAACGCAAAAATGTATTGCCTCAAATTTTTTTCCCCTCTAATTGCATATTTGCTGGGTTATTTGAAAAACGCGATCATACTAGCAGCATATAGGTGCTCTATAATGCTGCGGTTTTTATACAGCAACAAATGAGCAACATTATAATGACGTTTTTTTTACTATGTGAATTCTTTCCGTAATACGTTGTGGAAAAAGAAATAAAGGTAAATGAAAAAGGGGAAAAATAATTTGAAAAAACGAAATGAGTCTTATATCATCTTCAAGTAGCTCGGTCTAAGATTTCAAAATGTCACACTGAATGTCAGGAAGCTTCTATAGACGTGAAAAACTCAATTTTTTGGGGAATTTGATTTGTATGTGTTAGCACCTTGTTCTAAAAGATTGCCACAAACTCACAGTCTTAAATAAAACACAAAAACAACGGAAGGCTTCTATCATGCCCAAGCCTACTCTCGGCTTGGATAGAAAGGTCAGCATAGGAAAAGGAAATACATGTCTGACTTTTAAAGCGTGCATTCATAAAGCATGTCTCTAGGGATGAGAGATTATGATTGGATTTGAAAGGATAGTAGATTTTTGAAAAATTAGACTTATTAAGAACTCTTATTTGGGAAGAAAATGAGTTACTAAAAACTCAAATCCCATCCAAAATTCAAATCCATCACACAAAACATAATTTACCACTTTGCCTTGAAAACCAAAAAGAAAGAAAAACAAAAGGAAAGAAAAGAAAAGAAATTCTTTATGGCCTTCTTTTACATTTTTAGATTATTTTTTTTTATTTTCCATCTTTGCACCTAGAAACAAAAAAAGCACACAACACATTTTTACAAGCACAACAATTAATAGGAAAATACTCGGAAAAAGAGGAAAAACTTGGAGATACAATTTACACTACAATCCTTATCATTCCCTTATCAACTCCAAATCAACTTGACCGAAACCAAGGACACTACAAATGAACCTCAAGGGTGAATCCAGCAACCGCCGTCCAAACAAATGTAATAAAAATCGCCGTAGGGACAACCCCTACGATGCCGCAAGCACATAAACCCAATTGATAGTATCTCCAAGTATAAAAGAAAATCCTAGAATCTAGCCACATAGTTTACAATAAATAAAGAGGTGGAGTTAGAGGAAACTTACAAAGCCYTTTCCAAACCAAAATATGCACAAGAGCCCTAAAAACCGACTCACATCCAAGTTTARGGCTCAAAGAAAACCAAACTCCACAAGCAATAATATAAAATTAAAAAGAATGGATATATAAGAGCGCATCACAAGCTCGTAAGTCATCCTCCACAACGAGGGAAACTCCCCCCAACTAAAACTTTGCTCGTACCGAGCAAAGGGGGAGTATACATCAATGTCCAAGTGGAAAGGGAGGAAGGGGAAAATTAATGGAACGATGTTATCGGAAGTGTCGTGGGTGTAGCAACCTGCATATGATCCAATATCACCTTAAGAAATAAGTCCTTTACCAAAAAGTCTCCTTGCTCCAAATGATAGGAAAGGCCAAGATTGCTCTTGTCCTTGACTCACAATCTTCATCAATGCAATCAAGTACATCCAAATAACTATACAACAAAAATTCAAAAGATAAAACCTAAGAAACAAAAGTAAAAATGAAAAGAGGGAAGATGGGTAGAGAAGGTGCGGGTTACCTCCCGGAAAGGGCTTATTTAGAGTCTTAAGCTTGACTCGGGCTAGTAAATAACCCCTTAAGGACCTCAAGAGCTTGTCATATGCAATGGCATATGACTCAATGAATAGGACATAGGCAACAGTTAATGGTGGAGGAAGCTAAAAACATAATGTAACTCTATGCCAAAGAGTGGGAAAACATCYAAGTCGATGAAAGTGAAAAGAAAAATCAAAATTGAGATGAGAGTGGGAAAGAGGAAGAACACTCTCATCTTTTTGCAAGGTTGAAACCCTCGAATCAACAAGTGAGTCAAGGGTGDAGGAAGGGATGGAAATATCTATAATTGGTGGTGTGGTAAGATAATGAGGAAGAGAAATGTGAAAAGAAGAAGAAAGAGCACACTTTCTTAGAAGTGAGAAATCGGCTCTAAAACCAAAGTCCCTTCAATCAATGGTTCCTCTTATAACTCATCAACATTGTTCTCAAAGGATGAGAGAACATCACCAACTATAAAGTCAAACTCAACCTCATTACATAAATCAAGGCTTTTTTGAGGCAATGGTGGTGTAGGGCAAGACGGAGATTCAATCTCAAGGGGATAGAGTGATTAAAAGAGAGAGCTTAGAGATTCACAAATGTCATCAACTTCAACATGATCATCCTCGACAAGAGGATTCTCTATCCCTAAGCAAGTCTCATCATCATCATCACTATCACTATCATCATAATAAGCAACATCCTCTCCTTGTACCATACTCTCACCATATTTTTTATCACAATCAATTTCATGCATAAGCCTTGACTTCCCTTTGCCATTAAAAAGTTGAAAGTTATGGTTGGAGCTAAAATCAAGGATTTGCTCACAATTAAGATCTTCATTAGTTCAACCACCTTTTCAACACTTTCAACAACCTCCTCTTCAACTTCTTCCTCTTTCTCCTTTTCTTTATCATTCACATGCTTCTCAACAACATCATCATACCCCTTTTGCATCTCATATTCATCACCATGATTAATATGTAAAGAGGATTCATTCACAAAATAAGGCTTTGGCAACTCGACAAATTGCTTTTCAAGTCCATCCAAGGTGAGTTTTAGCTAAATTATCTCAAGTTAGCCTTGAAGCCTATCCATGGTAGTCCTTATCTCATTTTGTTCATGTGATAAGTCCACCATTGACTCTTGAGGCTCATGCAAGGGGGGTTGGGGACAATTGTACATGTGAGATCCATTGTTGTAATCCATGTACCCATAAGAATTTCCAAAATTGTCACAATATGGATACATGTTATTACAATTAGGATAAGAAGGAGGAGGATTATAACATGGAGGGACATCATTATAGCATGGAGGGTTGTAAGAAGAATAACCATAAGGGGAAGGATCATAATGAGGGGAAGAAAAATCATGGTGCATAAAATTTTTGTTTGAATACATGTTTTGATCAAAATTTTGGTACATACCTCCATTTTGACCAAAACCCATATTTTGATCGAAATTTTGGRAGATACCTCCATTTAGACCATAACCCATGTTTTGATCAAAATTTTGGTACATACCTCCATTTTGACCATAACCCATATTTTGATCAAAATTTTGGTACATACGTCCATTGTGAACATAACCCATGTTTTGATCAAAATTTTGGTACATACCTCCATTTTGACCATAACCCATATTTTGCATATATGCACCATTTCCATTGTAAGCATTCCCATCATACATACCTTGCATAATTTACAACTCAAAGTACTTTAAGTGAAGTAAGAAAATCTTTTTGGATTTTTTATTTTWATGAAAATAAAGTAAAAACCAAATCAAATTAACAAAGTCTCAAATGTTGCCAAAGTTCCCTGGCAACGACGCCAATTTGACGCGCTCCCCCTTGGGCCGTTGGAACTAAACCAAGGAGGAGGGATGTGAAAATAAAATTTGTAAACCTAAACTATTCACTACATACACTAGTGTAGTGGCAAGTAAAGGGTCGATCCATAAGGAAGTGTTGTACACTTGAGGCTTAAGACTTGATATCGGGTGAAAACTAAGTTTGAAAAGTGGTTTTGTACTAAGAACTGCAAGGAAATTAAACTAAAAGCTTTGAAAACTAAAGTACTAAGCACCTAAGATCGCTAGGTTTCCTAATCTTGCARAGCCAATGCTAATAAAATGGATGGCTCAACTAAAAACGATGATCATTACAATCCTAATATTGAAATTCAATTGAATTCATTTCCCAAAGCCTTCAATCATACAAAAATAAGCTTCAATGGGAATCCCTTCCTCACCCTCTCTTGTTCATGTCAAAATATATGAGATTAGCTATTCAAACCCATTACCTAATCCCCTTGGTGAATTGGGATGAACAATCTGACTACTAAATTAAGCCAACCTCCCAATCCTTGGTGAAATTGCACTAGAAAGCTTGGAAACCACACAATGGGGAAACTCATCATGATTGAGCATGTAAGTATAATCATGAAATTGGTTGCACTAGATTAAGGTTCCTAATTACCTAGGCATGAAGACTACTCACAAAACATTAGCAAGAAGAAGAAAACTACAAGAATTAAGCATGAAATCAAAGGAATTGCATTGAAATTGAAATCTGCAAAACTCACAAAATAGGGTATTAAGAAAGCAATAAACTAACTCAAAACTACAAAAAACAATCAAAAACATGTAAAAAACAATAAAGGAAACAATCTAGCAACAATAGAAACAAGAATCAAAGCATACAAAGAAAAACCATAAAAAATTCAGCCAAAATTTAAATGCTACGAAAATTGTTGTAAAATGCCAAAACTGAAATAAAGTAGATCATACTCTACTTTGTCGAAGATGATCGATTTGCCATATAAGATTTAAAAACGGACAAGAAACGAGGAGTAGATAAACAATTCTTGAAGCTAGCTCTATTGAGTTTTCTCTCTCTCTAACTGACTTGGAAGAAGATGAAGAAAGAAAGAAAATTTTGCAAAAAAATTAAAATGTAACTAAACTAAGCTACTACTAAATAACTCTTTACTTGTCTTTTTTCTGCTCCTCCATCTATTTATAACTATGAAAGGCTTTATAATATAAAACATGCCATTACTGAATCTACATGTGCAAATCATCGCCCCCAAAACGTCAAACAAGGATTAGTCAAGCTGTTCAAATCCAAAGTGAAGGTCACAAGTAGGAAGTAAACTCCATTGTTAACAGGCCATAACTTTTTTTTTTGTGAGTGTCGAGGCACTGAGAGCGGTATAGGAGTTGGACTGGGGGAGGTCAGGAATTCATGTCGGGGAGGACTCCGTTTGGAATTGAAGCGTTCCATATATCATTGAAAAGGACCGTTCCTTCGATTATAGTTTTCCAACGGCATGTCCCGCACAACAATTTTCGTAGATCAAAAGTTATGAGCAAAACAATGAAGGGTGCGCGTGCAGGTCCAGAGGCGCGGCCAAACGCGCGAGCAGAGGCGCGTGTGACACCCCCACGCGCGTGCGTATGCGCGAACGACCTTGGGGAGGCGCAGARGCTCGAAAAGCTTTCTGGAAGGAGGGGGTGACCCTACAGGCGCGTGCCATGCACGCGCGGACAACAACTCGACGCACGTCCAAAATACTGGCTGAACTGCTCAACTTCGAACGGKCATAACTTCTTGCTCGGTGATTGGATCACAACTTGTAATATTGCGCTGAAAATCTCTCAAAGTCTACTTTCCGATACAAAAAGTCTGACCTACAAATTCAAAGTAGACAAAAAGATACGTCTGGAAGAAGGTGTTAGAGTAAACGTTCAAGCGCCTTAAGTCTCAACTAAAGCAATCACAATCAAATTAACAAGTAAGAAGGCGTAAAACCAACATGTGCACATCTAGGTAACTTGCCAATCACTCAAAAATCTTGCAATTGAGTGTACAAAGATAGAGAAGAAGATAAAACTAGTGAAAAACCTATAAAAACCACTAAAAACCAACAAAGCTTTGCAAAACTAAACAAAGTGGAAATCTAACCAAAAAGTTAGTGAAATGATATCAAAAACACAAATAAAGGCCAAAATAAGGAAGAAATAAGTGCTTAAATGCTACCATTTTTTGCACTTATCACATATCGTCTTTGAAGTTTCCATAAAATCGTTTTAAGAAAAACTTTCCAAAAATCRTTTCTTGCTCGACAAGATGATCTGCGTTGTYAGAAAAATACAACTGTTTTCCCAACTGGTAGGTCAAAGTCAACCAACCAATTGGTTTAGTGGCCTTCAACTCTGAGAGAGAAAGTTCAAAACCCAATGCTATCAACCAATAATACAAGCACTCAACAAACACATTCATGCACTAATACAACAAGAAGACTTATTTATATTCCTAAAACTAATCTTCTTTGTTCTTCAACTTCTCGAAGCTTCGTTGATCTTCATACTAAGCTTGATCTTCTCGAGTCTTCCTTGAAGGAKTTTATGCTTCAGTAGTTGGAATTCCTGTATGCTAAACACATATAACAATTTGCACAATATAACTTGTTAGCATACATGTCTCTCTCTTTCAAGTGACCAAGAAAAATATCTCAGCTATTCAGACCAATTGTATTCATCAGACTAACGTACTTGTTCTTGCGACTGTTTGTCATCACTCGTGTTTGTTCTTGCTGCCCATGAGCGTATATACGCTGCCCCTCAGCGTATATACGCTCCTCTTCGAGCCTCCGCGCCTATAAATACGTGCCTTGCCTTAACCTTTGACAATTGACACACGATTTAAAACACGATTTCCACAGATTTTAATACGACTTCCGACTTCCAACTTCCAACTTCTAAGCATTTCTCATTCACAAATCTCATTCACAAAACTCTTCTCACAAACAACATAAACACGAGTCTTTGCGTTCTTTCGATTCTTTTGACAAGCGAAAACAAGGTGAATTCTGAGATTACTCACAATAATTCTCTTTCACTTTCTTTTAACTTGATTATCATTATTATGAGTTTGATGTAATTAATAAACTGTAGAAACCGACTTTTAATCGTTCTATGTAAATATAGGATTTCATAGTTTTTCATTGTTTTGGTTTTCTTCTTTTGATTTCAGTTTTCATTATTATTATTACTTGTCAATACTAACAGTTTCTTGATTCTTGTTATAGCGATTCAAGGCGAAAGATTCATTGCTTCTCGTTTTATCATGAACTAACACTGTTTTATTTGTCTTTATATAGCGATTCAAGGCGGAAGATTCGTTTCGCTTCGTTTTACAACTAAACCTTTGTTTTGTTTGCAGATTTAGGGTAAGATGAGTTTGTATATATATTTTGAAGTTCATATACTTCATATTGTCATTGTTGTATTTTGTTATAATTTTTGCTAAACAAAGACCGGAATTATGTGAATCACTTTAAAGTCAGATTAACTATGGACACGGTTTTTAGGCACCGTTTTAACATGATTAATACAATGGGTCACAATTTCTAGGTTAGGGTAGTCTCTTGTGCATATAAACACTCACTTTGTAATTTTTAGAGCTAGTGCGCTAAATCTAAGTTGCGATAAATGTAAGTTGGGTGCATCAATAATCGTGTTTGAATGGAATTCATGAGACTGAGTAGAGGCCGCTACATGCGGGCGGATTGGGTTATTGATTCTATCGTACATGTCCCCGAACCCACGACTGGTTACTTGATTGACGTGGGGCATTGATTTGGCACCAACGTTTCGGGCGTCGTGAATAACTTTCTAGGCACGGTGGCGACTCCCTTACTCGACAACACTACCCAACGCACTACGTGCGGGTTCGTGGCTCAAGCCCATGCAAAGCACCTCGATGTAGTACAACGCGCGCCCGCTATACACGCGAGGGCGCGGCCACGTCTACAATTGGCGACTTCACTGGGGATAATAACGTTAGGTGAAGTGGACAGACTTGAAAAGTCTCGTATATTCCTCATCAGTTTATTGGATTTTGCCATTTGCATTGTGAACCTTTCG
This sequence comes from Bassia scoparia, assembly GCA_008642245.1. Lineage (NCBI taxonomy): Eukaryota > Viridiplantae > Streptophyta > Magnoliopsida > Caryophyllales > Amaranthaceae > Bassia > Bassia scoparia. Next base: position 7,846 of record SNQN01010988.1, on the reverse strand, counting down.
AATAGTCGCGCCCTAGGCCTCCTGTCTCGCTATGGGCATGTTCTATGCTCGAGACTACCATAAGGGGATACTACCTGGTTGCATGTGGTTAATGATCGCATGGCTAAGGAAGTTCTATTCCGCGCCTCTCGTGTGTGCACGTGTACTGATGCGAAATGTGGCATAAGGGGTATCTGGGCCATACAATGCTAA